>PVJA010030727.1:0-25529 GCA_004027025.1 Myocastor coypus
TTTTTTTTTTTTTTAAGATACATAGAACAGAGGTCAGCAGACATGTCCCACTTGTCACTTGCAGCATGTTACTTGTCTTTTATTTTTATTTAGTTTTTAAATGTATTTTGGTACAGGGTCTCACTATGCAGCTCAAACTCACAGTGATCCTGCTGTTTTCAGCCTCACCATTGCTGGGATTACAGGCATGCACCACCATGTTTGATTCTCAGTGGCCAGCTCAGTACGCCCAGGATGGGGAGAGGAAGCGTGGCATGTGGTGCCGGGGATCAAACCCTGCACGTGCCTAAGCAGATGCCTAGTCCACTATCTCGCTGGTCCTGTTACGTGTCTTTTAAAAACATAGTATTATAACACACTTGTAATCCCAGATACTTGGGATGCTAAGGCAGGAAGATCATAAGCTCAAGCCTAGTTTAGGCAACTTAGCGAGACCTCATCTCAAAAAGGGAAGTGGGATGGGAAGACAACTTAGTAGTAAAGTAAAGTACTTGCCTAACATGCACAACACCCTGAGTTCAATTCCCAGCACTGCAAAGGAAGTTTTATTAGACCACCAACTCCATTTTCTTAGTGTCCATGTCTGTTTTTGTACTATGTGTGCAGAGGTAAATAATTGAAAGTTTAGTTTCATATTAGACCTATGAAACTAAAAATAGTTACCACCTGGTCCTTACAGAAAAAGTTTTTCTAAACCCTGACTTAGAGTAGTATTTAAGAGCATTTGTTGTGAAGTGAGACAGAACTGAGTTCTAGTTACTGCTTCTGTCAAGATTAACAAATGATAAATGATTCATATAAAAAAGCACTTAAGGGGCTGGGGAGATAGCTCCGTGGCACAAGTGCCTGCCTGGCAAGTGCAAGGTCATGAGTTCGAACCCTGGTCCCACCCAAATATGCCCAAATATGTCAGATATATAAACTCAACTATTATACATATGTGTGTGTACTTTAAATTCTCATGCATAGCCAAAAGTTGAAGCTGCAAACCATTCACTTTTCCAATAAAGTTTCAAATCCTATTCTATCGTAGTTCTCCTTTATCATCTATACACAAACACAGTCTCCTCATTCAAATTCTGTCTGTCTGTCTGTCTGTCTGTCTGTCTCTGACCTAGAAAGCTAAAAGAGCATTGCTATCTGTGCTCTCTCTTACTAGCTAAATGCCCAACACGTGACCCATTCTACCCTGTGCAGGGTAGAAAACTCAAATTATTGCTTGACATGATCAGTAATAAATTCACTAATCTGTCCTATCTTTTCCCCTAACTTATAAACTCCCTGCCAAAGGAACTTTTCTATTGTGATCTATGTATTCCAGGCATCTGAACTATCTCCTGAGCACAGAAAGTCTTCAGATAATGTCTGCTATAATTGGGTTTGCAGTGGTTTGAAAACATATGGGAGTCTATCTAAGGCAAGCTGTCACAGTGCCCCAGGTCGTCTGTGTTCTGTTTCATTGCCTTTGTTCCACGATCCAAGGGACATGTCATTTCAGAGAAATTAGCCTTTCCTGATTGTTATCTGGTTTGTACATTAGTCTGAAAAAGAGGTTTCCCAGCTAAATGCAGACTACGTTTTTGCTGAAAAGGATCCACGAAAGAGGAACTAGAGCAGATAACCAAGCAGGGTAAAATTCCTACCCTCAGATTCTTATAGCACACACCGTGGTCTGCAGCATTCGCCACTCCTTCCCACAGCCCGGACTCACAGGAAATGGTGAAGCTGTTGGTCTCCTTCCTCATCATCACAGGAGGCTGGGGAATGACACTGAACGACCCACTGCACCCTTACAAACATTTTTGTCAAACAGCCTGGGCTGCCTGATGCTGCTATTTATGTTCTTGTGGAATGTCTACCAATATTCACAAACTTGTTCAAAAATCAAACTCTTCATTCTTACTCCTTGCCTCCTCCGTGTTCCCCTGGTTGTGTCTCCCATATCACTAAATGAAAATTCTGCTTCTACTTGCTAAATCAAAAACCTTGAGGTAATCTTTACCTACTCACTCTTTCAGTCTTCATCCAATCTATCAACTAAAGTTATCAACTCAATAAACTGCTCTGATGGAACTTGTATCCTTGTGAGAAGAAGAGGCAAAATAAAATATAACAGATAAATAAGCTGGCTGTGGTGGGGCATGCCTATAGTCCCAGCACTTGGGAGGGATATATTCAAAATATATTCAGAATTTGACCTTTTCTTGTTGCTTTCATTACTCTGAGGCACCATGATTTCTCATTTGGAGTGTTGTAGAATAATCTCTGAATATGAATCAGTCTCCCTGCTTCTAGCCCTTCTATGATCTAATCCACAGAGTAGCCTGAGTAATGTCTCATAAAGGAAGTCACATCATGCTAGCTGTCTGCTCAAAATCTTTCCCTGGTTTCACATAGGTGTATATATATATTTCACTGGAGATATATATATATATATATATATATATATATATATATGTATATATATATATATATATATATATATATATATATAGTCACCTACATATGTATATATTTGTTTTGTTTTGTTTCTTGAAACAGGATCTTGTTATGTAAAAACTTAGACTGGCCTTGAACTCACAGCAGTCCTCATGCCTCAGCCTCCCAAGTGCTGGGACTATAGGCATATACCACCACAACCAGCTTATTTATCTGATATATTTTATTTTACCTCTTCTTCTCACAAGGATACAAGCTCCACGAGGCCAGGAACTCTGTTTTGGTTCACCATTTTATCTCCAATACTCAAATTATTGCTTGACGTGATCAGTAATAAATTCACTAATCTGTCCTATCTTTTCCCCTAACTTATAAACTCCCTGTCAAAAAAACTTTTCTGTTTTGATCTATGTATTCCAGGCATCTAAGCTATCTCCTAAGCACAGAAAGTCTTCAGATAATGCCTGCTATAATTAGGAGGCAATGGCAGTTCAGGAAATCTTCATGCTTTCCTCTTAAGGCTTCAAAGTTCTCTGACCCAAGGCTTGTGCCACAGGACGCCACTTTAGCCTGGACCCAGGGTTTCAGATCAGGTATTTCATGTTCACTTTTCCTTACCATTCTTTTTATAGCTTCCTAATACTATATTCCTAATATTAATCAATTTGGTAATATACATACGGAAGAAAAACTCTTTCTACTGCCCGACAAGGATATAGCCTAATGGACACAGGTCAGTAAATAGGTCACAGCTAAGAGACAGCATATTATCAGATAATAGGCTACTTTAAAAAAAAAACTTACAAGTTTTCAACACAATGAGAAAAATTTTTATGAACCTAGTAGGTAAAAGAAGAGAAATCAGAATAGACAAAACACTAAGAATGAAGATGTTTTTCTCAAGCTTCATCAAGATTCTATTTTAAAAGGGCTGGGTAAAATGGCACATGCCTATAATCCCAACACCCAGGAGGCTGAGGCAGAAAGATCACCTTGAATTCCATCGTTGGGCTGGACTAGAGACCTTGTTTCAAACCAAAAATGACAACATTAAAAAATGCATTTCTCAGTTCTCTGGCTTTAGTTCTTAATCTAATACAAAATAAACAATACAACGAAAGGGTAAGAGAGACAGACATAAGAAATGATTAATTTCCACAGCAGACCATGTAGCAGCCAACTCCACACACCTGAGGATTGGGTAAAGGGTTTCTCTTGGAACCAAGAGATCATGACATCTTAAATTACTATGGTGCCCATTTGCCCAACCAAAAAGGGCTGGCAAGCTGGTACTAAAGGGCAAATATTGTAGAAACAGCACAGTATGAGGTGCATAATTCAGAAAAGCCAGCAGCACAATTAAAATATAGTTACTAAGAAGAGGAAAAACAACCCACTATCTTCATTCACACTGCTCAAACCAGTCATGAAAGCTAATTTGTCTCCTCTCCTTTCTGTATCCTCCTTCTATTGAGTTTGTCCTATGAACTACTTCAAATGCAAATTATTCAATTAATCTTAACATTCTCTAAATGTAGCTTCTGGAAAGAGAAAACAGAGTCAACAATGGTCTATCCTATCAGATATATTTATACAACAGAATGAAAAGAATGTACTTTTGAGGTTACTTGAAAGACTGTACGGAGGCTGTAAAATCAGTTTTAAGAGAGTTTAAAACACGTCGCCTCACCCCAGTGCTCACATCTCTCCTACCCCAGCCTGGGTTTCTGTGACCTGCTCTGGTTCTCCTATGCAACCACTTGCACTTTAAAGGTGTGAGAACACGAAAGACATAAATTAACTTCAGGAAATGGGCACAGAAAGTGTGAACCATAGGGATTCATAGTTAACTGCTGTGTGTCTTATGCACAGCAATCCCCTGCTTCTTAGGGATGCTTCCTCCTTGCACCTTAATGGTATGTTCTGTGCTGTCAGCTCCTGGTGGCTCAACTGTGACAAAATGGAGTCAGAAAAGCAGATCGGATTTTTCTTACATAGCATGAGTAGTAACGCAATCCTAGGAAAGATGCTGAGATAGTTTCTCAGTGTGTGTGTGTGTGGGGGGGGAAGAGATTCCTTAATGATCCAGGATAACCAAATATTAATGTCTTAAATCCAGCACAAGAAGTCCACATTGTAATTCTTCTCCCAATAATTCCCTCTTCACTGATTCCTAATGCTTCTAGGAACTAGAATTATCTTGGTCTAAAGGAAGGAGGCCTTAGATGAGGTTTGCCAAATAAATCTAGATTGCTTTAAAGGTAAAAAAGGGAAGAAAGAGGAATACATTCCCATCATTCTCAGCATGATCAAATCATGGGATCCCGTCACTTTAAAAAACCGGACAGGATAACTGGAAAAGATTTCTCCCCACACATATTGATGCATCATTAAACCCATTAAAAAAGTAGACACAGAGGTTCTGCCCTCCATTGCCAATCCTGGGGTAGAAATGGCAATTGGAGTGAACCAGGGCCAATAACCATATCCAAAATGAAACATTCCAAGAACTCAAAATACAAAAGTACTGGAAAGAGTATGTAGAGCACTCATGTCATTTATGAAATATATTTAATTAATGTTTCATAAGTTATTCTCCAGATGACTAAAGTGATTACAAACTCAAGAAGGCTGTCAAAGCACAAGGGAAACAGTCCTGATAAAATAACAAGGTTAAACATGGCCCAGAACCATTACAATAACTGAAGGAGAAGAATCAGATGTAGTTCTTTGGTAACTCTTAGCCATCCATTCTCATTCTATAGGTAAGAGGGCAGCAGTCTTTGAACCCTGGGTCCTTCCAAGTCCTGGGTTTCTATTTAACGTCAAGAACAACCACGTCAGAGGAAAGACTTCACTAGCCCCAGCTCCAACTTAGGAGCACACACGAGCAGGTCAACAAGCAGGAGCAGCCTGGCTTTCTCCCTCCACCCACATCTGGGGGGCAGGGCTACAGAAGGAGGAGAGCATAGAATGATGGAGAGTTGTTTGGGGTTCAGGAATCCTACACATTGGGCCCTTTTTCTCTCGCCCCTCTCAGCATGTAAGGTCTAAAAAGCAGATGAGCATCGGTGGAGGTAACAGGTCATCTGGACGCGGTGACTATCAAGAACCTCCTTTGACATTCTTTCTCATCCTCCATCAGGAGTCAGTCACCTCTATCAGGGTCATGGGAATGATGTGAGACTCACGCCCCACGAACCGAATGAATTCGGCACTGAGAATCAGTGAAAGTGGAATCTAAGGGCGGGAGGACAGGACAAGGTCTCCTCTCCCGCAAGAGAAAGGCGAGAGGAGGGAGGGAGCAACGTTCGAGGGAGGGTGCTGCGGGCATGGGATTCCCTGCCGAGCATCTGCCAGCAGCCGGTGACTCAGTGAAAGCGACGAGAGCCGGGCTAGGGCCCGCTGGGCACTGAGGTGACCGGGGAAGGGGATGTGGAGACCCTAAGGCGGCCGCGACCCCGGGGCTCACCGTGTCCTTAGACGAGCCCAGCTTCTTGAGGCCGTCCAGGGGCAGCAAGTCGGCGGAGTCCTTGTGGATGAACTGCACCGCTTGCTTCATCCGGCGCTGCTGCCGCAGCGACGCCGCCTCACGCATATCGGTCTCCTTGCGGCCGCCCTCGGTCAGAAGTCCTGAGTAAAACATTGCTAAGGCGCGGGACCGAGCGACAGCCGTCGCCCCGGGAACCCAGCGCCCTCAGCCTCGAGCTCCTCCAGCTCCGCAAGCGCGCCGCGCCACGCCTTTTGTAGCCGAACGTGACGTCACGCAGAGCAGCCAGTGCACGCGCCGGGGGCGGGGCCTTGAAGAGAGCCCCGCCCACCCCCCCCAGCTCGGTGCAAGTCTCCCGCGGCAAAGGCGAGTTGGTGGCTGCTGGCGCTGCCACGACTCGCTAGGAGGGCTGAAGGTCCATGCAGCCGCATCACTCGGTCCCTGTCCCCAAGTGCATGCCCCGCATCTCTGGGCTGAGATGCACGCAGGGCCCATGCTCCAGCGGTTCCTTGCACCCTAGCGGCCTCGCGGCTCTCTGCTCACCTGTCCCCACCGTGGCCGACCCGGGGATCACCGACAGCCGGGCCATGCCAAGGTCCCGCCGCGCGCACCGCGCCTCGGCCCGCCGAGTCCCTTTCCGCCGGCCCCCGCGACGGCGGCACGGAGGTGAGGACCGCGCACTCCCAAGTTGCGAGAGCAGTGGATTTCGGCAATTTCAGGTCGGTCCCCACCCACAGGACCACGTGACTGGGGAGGGGGCAGCTGGGCGGCGGGCTGGAGCCTGTCTTCCGGGGACCCCCCTCCTCCTCCTGGCACCCTTCGCCTGGGGCCCAGGACCCGCGCGTCTGAGTTAGGGGTGGGGGCAGGTCCGGTTGGAAACTTGAAGACTGGCCCGGGACTGCGAAGATTCAGGGTACCCGACTTCGCGGAATTGCACGGGACCTGGAGCCCTCAGCAAAGGCCTGGGCTTGCTGTCAGGAATGGGAATCTTTCTATTTATTTATTTTATTTTATATTTTCTTTTATGGCCAGCTGGGGAGTGGGACTGGTGCAGCATGCCGTGGTGCTTGGGATCGAACCGGGGTCCCTGCTGTTGCCTAAGCAGGAGCTTAAGACCGCTGAGCTATCTCATTGAATCCAGGGATGGAAACCTTTCACCTGCTTCTCCAGCATCCTTGTGGGAACAGTTAAGTCCTTTTTTCTTCGTGAATCTCTTCTACTTGTGAGACATTCTTAAGGGACATCCTGGCATTCTGGATTCTGGTCTTGAACTTTGTGCCCTGGTGCAAACCACTTTGCAGCTCTAGGGAGCGCCCAGCGACTCTCTTCACCACATCTCACAGAAGTTGTGGAGCACAGCACAGGTGAGCATTCTGAAGAGAACCAACAATAAAAGCAATAAGGATACTTACGGAACTTTTATATGAGCCAGTATCTGAAATAAACGTTTACAATGCATTATCTCATTGAATACTGGGAACAGCTTCTGAGATACTATTATCGTTATCTCATTATGGGCAGATAAGAGGTCTCCTAACCCACCTTTTCTATACCCCCTGGTTCCCTCTCTACCCATTATCAGTTGTAGTACCAAACTCAAACTGAGCCTTAGAGGGAGGACTTCCCTGGTCATTTGGGCAAACTGCCAAAGTCGTCAGCTTACTTCTGTACCACAGTGCCTCAGAAACTGTCCTACTGCTCTTAGAGAAAACCCACATTCCTGTGTGGTCTAGCCGCCACTGCCCCTCCACTCTGCACTTGAGCATTATGGACCTTCTCAGCTGTTCTCAGAGAAGCCATGTCTCTCTTGCCAAATGGCTGGCCTCTGCTTGGAACGCCCTTCAGCAAACACCTATGTGTCTTCAGACCACAGCTCCATTATCGTTTCTTCAGGAGAGCTATCACTGATCTTAAATGATACCATACACCCTGTCTTACCTCTCCTGGATTTTTCACTTTCTGTATGTGTAGTACTGTACTGTTTGTTTGATTTCTATTTATCTCCTCCATGGGATGTAAACTCCAAGGTAATAGAGTCCCCTGTGGGCCTGCCATTGAACCCTTAATATACAGAAGGCTCTCAGTAAATACTAGTACTGATATGACAAAAACTTAAAGTTATCCCCAAGGAAATCATAGCAGTGGAGCCTGGATCTATTCTTAGAACCTATATCCTACTTCCAGAATGTAAAAGGGCTGAGCTTGATCTCATGAAGCCACCTCTGTCTTCAACACTTGCCTTAATTTTGGCGAGCGCAGACTGTTCACAGAGAAAAGAATGAAAAAGGCTTAGCACCTGGCTTCAGAGAAGCTGGGGGCTGGATCCCTCTCCTACTCCCTCTACTTCCTCAAATATGGAGGGCAGGTTCTAGAGGAGGTGAGGGGGATTGCTGCTCACCTTTCTGCCCCTGGCTCACCTCTAGTAATGAAAGACCTGGCCACGCTTGTCCTTCTGTCCCATTGCCTGGGTCCCTGACTGGTTGCTCTTGCAGAGGAAAGTTGCTAAAGGAGCAGCAGAGGACAGCTTTGCTTTCTTTCAGGCACAGGTGGCTCTGAGGTTGGCCGGGCATCAGGATAGGCCCAATAGTGAGGGCTCAGACAGTTTGAGCTGGAACTGCTGCCTTCCTCAGGGAGGAAGCCAGGTAGCTAGAAGCTGGAGGGCGAGGAGGGAGACCTAGAATCCCTGAGGTGGCTCAGCCCTGTCCTGCAACCTTCACTGCTCAGTATGTCCCAACAAAAGAAAGTGGCTTTTTTCATAGAAAATTCCCCTGAGAACAGCAGGAAGCTGAATCTCTGGTTGAACTGGAATTTGGCCATATCAGGTGTTGCTGAAAAATAAGTGGGATCTGAATGGAGCTTGGGATCTTTTGTGTGAATGCAGAGCTCTGTGGGATTTGGGTTTAGCAATGGGATTTGTGGCCACAATACCAACTGGTGCCCTCACCTGTCACTGCCCCTCCTTGGGCAGATGGATACCATCACTGCCCCTAAGCATACAACAGTGTGCTCTGAGTTTTTGCAGAATGCAGGCTGCTCTGTTTGAGGAGAGTCACCTCTGGTTGGTGTACCCAGTTTGCCCAAATGACCAGAGAAGTCCTCCCTCTAAGGCTCAGTTTACATTTCTGTAAAACAGATGCAGTGAAAGTACACATTCAAGGGCCAGCCAAATAGCTCAGCGGATTAAAGTGCCTGCAAACAGGTGCAGGCCTGGGGGTTCAATCCTGCTGTGCTGATCCCACCCCTGGGGCACACTGAAACTGGCAATTGAGTCTGGGTGTGGTGATGCACACCTGTAATCCCAGCTCTTGGAAAGCTGTAAACAGGTGGATCGCTATAAGTCTGATCTAGTAGTGAGACCCTGAATACCCCATAGACTCTTCCCTAAAATACAAAAATAGGGGCCCGGTAGGATGGCTCAGTGGTCTAAAACGCCTGCTTAGGAAAGCTTGGGCGACTGCAAGGACCGCGGTTTGATCCCTGGCACCACATGCTGCGCCAGCCCTGCCCTCAGGGCAGGCTGAGCCAGCCATGAAAATCAATAAATAAACAAACAAAAGTTCTGAAGCAAGAAATAAATAAGTAAATAAAATACAAAAATAAAAGAAAGTACATATTCATCATGTTTTATAAACACGCTAAGGGCCCCACCAAGAAAAGGAATACTATTAATTCTTCAGACAGCCAAATGTGCCCCCCCCCATTGATTTCTCTTGGCAGAAGCACAGGGTGGTGGCTCAAAGCACAGGTTTGGAGTCCAAGGTTTAGAGTCCAATATACTACATTTTAATTTCTGCTCTGCCACTCATGTGACTTTCCTACTAGGAATACTCGGTTCCTCATCCAGATAAGGGCATTGGAGATCTTTCTCTCTGTGCTGCTGTGGGAATTAATTAAATAATACACATACGACAATGGCCTGTAGCACAGGCCTGAGAGAAGGCACTAACTACTACTACAACCTGAGGCAGCCTTTAAAAACCCATAGATAGCTGGGCTGCTAGCATGGGCTCCCTGCAGAGCTTCAGGCCTATCCACCTCAGACTCAAGCATCTTCTCTTTCCTGGGGCTGAGGCCTCCTAAGGCCGAGGCTGGCCAACTCTTCCTCTCCCTGATGGCTCCAGGTTCTGGATTTACCATGTCAGGTGGCTCTGTTCCCAAGTTCCCAGGAGCCCACCTCGACTGACTGAGAGGATATAGAGTTGAAAATCAGACAGGACAAGCCAAGGCTGTTTTTTAGTTACAGTTGTTTTCATATTTTTCTTCTAAGAAACAGATACACAATTGGAGATTGCTTAACCAGAAATGCAAATGGTTTTACTCATCTCATTACAAAGCGCAGGGTTTGAGGCACAGCTGGATCCAAGGGCCCCAGTGACATTATCACTGTGCTTCTGCTCCAGTGCTTCTGAACTGATGTCCCAGTAGACAGTTCTCCCTGTCTGCTCGCTGTTGGCAGCTCCAGGCTCACGGCCTTTTCTCAGCAGATCTCCTGTGCCCGCTCAGCTAACAGGGAGGCCTTTGAGATGGAATAAAGGGTGAACGCAGAGGCTATGAGGCCGGAAAAACAAAGGAGAGAGCAGGAGAGCCAACGTCTACTCTTCTTCCCTTCCCACAGTGCACACTGCCCTTGGCGGTTCCCAGGTTAGCCCATTCCGCTCCCCACCCACATCCTCCTGGCTGAGAACTGGCCCTCATCCCTCTCTAGGGGCCACAACATCCTCACCTTCTGGCAGACAGATTTGAAACAGTTGTCCCACTGCAGGTTCCAGATGTGTGCCACAGTCTCAGGCTATACAGTGCCCCTGAGGTTGGCACCTAGCCCTAAAAAATGCATCAACTTTGGCAGGTTAGAGGAAAGATAAGAGATATTTTTGGCTCTTCAGGGGATTCCAAAGATTACCATGGCCTCAAAAAATAGGGCTCAAGGCAGCCCAGCTGGTGTTTTCCAAAGTTGACTAAGTTTTTTGGATCCATTCCCGTTAGCAATGATTTGGTTTCATTTTCTGGGATGAAGACAGATTTGAACCTCAAATCAGACAGTGGGAGGGAAGAGTGGGAGGACCTCAGTATCTGAAGCAAGAGGATCTGGTGGGAGTTGGGAAGGGAGTGTAGGCTTGGCTTTGTGTCTGCCCCTTGCTCTTGTGGGAACTTGCGGAGTTCCCAGAACTCTCTGGGCCTCAGTTTACCTTTCATGGTCTAAACAAGATGACACAGAAAGCATAGAGGCCTGGCATATTGGTTTCCAATGAACATGAGTGCTGTTGCTCCTTTCTACCCTTCTCCAGTCCACACAGAGAACCTGGAAGCAGAGAGGCTCTACCGAGGCTGAGGTGAAGGAACCCTTGATGGGGAAGCAAAGCCTATAAGGATGTGGAAGCCTCTCAGAGTCCAGCAAAGCCTAGGCTAGTCCTGCTGTGCCACAGCTGCACTCAGCTCCAGCCAGAGGAAGCTCAGCCTCAGGGTAGAGCCTGCCCTGTGCCTCAGGAGGGAGCACCAAGGGTGTCACCTGCTTCCCCAACTATGCATGCTGCTTGGGTACTGCTGCTCGGCTGTGACAGGTCACTGGCCCGTGCAGTGCTGGGTAGGCCCCAGGGCCTGGGGGCAAATGCAGCAGGGGGTGTGAAACACTCTGGAACACAGGTAGGCTCCCAGGTGCAGACACATGCACGCATGCATGCACGCATGCGCATGCACACACACACACACACACACACACACACACACACACACACTCACTCAGCCTCTCCCTGACCTATTTTCACACAGCTCAACACTGCCAGGAGCCAAAAGTCATTCTTGGCTATTTAAAAACTTCTGATGTAGAAACAGTTTTGGACTTAGAAGTTGAAAATATAAAAATAGTGCAAAGAATATTTGTGTTTCCTTTACCCAGATTACATGTTATTAACATTTTACTCCATTTGCAATATTAGTTGCTTCCCGCAACATACACAATTTTCCCCGAACCATTTGAGGGTGTATTATGCTCCTTTACCTTTAATACTTCATTGTGTATTTCTTAAGAATAGATGTTAAGGGGCTGAGGAGATAGCTCCGTGGCACAAGTGTCTGCCTGGCAAGTGCAAGGTTGTGAGTTCAAACTCTCGTCCCGCAAAAAAAAAAAAAAGACACTTTCCTTTTATATAACCATACTACAGGTATAAACTACATAAATTTACATTGATATAATCTTTTAATCTAAACAACTATTTGTGGTTTTGTCACTTGACACAATTTCCTTTTCATGTTTCTCCAGTACAGCATCCAGGCTAGGATCAGGTACCACATTAGGTCATTATGTATTCAGCTTTCTTTACTCTGGAACATTTTCATAGCTGTCATTGTCCCTTATGACACTGACACTTTTGAAGAATACAATCTCCCCCTTTTACTAACTGTCTTATTGTGCTACAGTTCGTGTACCATCCAATTCACCCACTTAAGTTAAACAGTTTTTAAGTGCGATTGAGAGCTGTTCCCCCTTCACTATGCCAATTATATTGTATTAATCACTCCAAAAGAAACTCCATACCCATTGTCTGACGTGCTCCATTTTCTCCCAAATTCTCCAGCCTTAGGCAACCTGTAATCTACTTTTTGTGTCTAAGACTTTGCCAATCCAGGTTATTTCCTATAACCACAGTCATGCAGTGTGTTTTTGTTTGTTTGTTTGTTTGTTTGTTTTTTGTAGCTGGCTTCTTTTCTTTACCCTAATGTTTCTCAACTGTTCATTCAAGGGGCTGACAAGATGGCTCAGCAGTCTTAAGCGCCTGCTTAGGAAAGCTTAGGCAACTGCAGGGATCATGGTTCAATCCTTGGCGCCACATGCTGCGCCAGCCCTGTCTCCAGGGCAGGCTGAGCAGGCCATCGCCATCATCGTCATCATCTCATCTGTATTGTAGCGTGTATCAGTACTTCATTATGGCCAGGTAATAGCCATTATATGAAGGTGTCACATTTTATTTAGCTATTAATCAGCTGATGGAGGACATTTGAGTTCTTTCTAGCCCTTAGCTGTCATGACAGTGCTGCTATGACCTTTGGTGTATAAGCATTTCTGCATATTACATTTTTATTTCTCTTGGAGTAGCACTGCTGGGCTCTATGGTACCTGTGTATTTAGTGCCCTGAGGTGCTAATATACTATTTTCAAAGGTAGCTGTGCCCGTTCCACCTCTCCAATAGCGGCCTATGAGGATTCCAGTTTCCCTACATTGTAGCTAACCGCTGTTACCAATGCTTTTTAATTATAGCTATCCCAGTGGGGGGTGGAGTGGTGTCTCATTTTGATTTGCATTTCCCTGGTGCTAATAATGCTGAGCTTTTTCAGGTGCTTTGGTGGCCATTTATTTATCTTCCTTGGAGAAACAGCTATTCAGACCTTTAACTCACTTTAGAATTGAATTATTTATCTTTAATCATTAAATTGCATTAGTTCTTCTAGTCCAGCAATAAGTTCCTTATCAGACATACATATAATTTGCAAAGCCTGTCCTACTTTGTGGGTTTTTGCCTTTTCACTTTCCTAATGGATCTTTTGAAACACAAAGGGCCAGTGAGATAGCTCAGTGGATTAAGTACCTGCTTAGACAAGCGCAGCGTCTGGGGTTCCATCCCTGGCACCACCAGCTGTGCCCATCCCACTCCTGGGCACACTGAACTGGGTGACCAAGACTGGGCATGATGGCACACACCTGTAATTCCAGTGCTAGGGAGGCTGAAAACAGGACGATCACTATGAGTCCATCCAAGTTCTGTAGTGAGACCCTGTACCAAATACATTTTTAAAAATACCCACAAATGTTTATAATTTCATTGATATATGAATGGTGTGTGGCTTTTTTTTTTTTTTTTTTTTTTTTTTGTATTTAGGTCCGGGTCTACAGGGTGTTTAGGGTCTTACTATGTAAATTGGGCTCAGTGGTTCTCCTGTTCACAACCTCCCATGTGCTGGGAAGGTATGCACCACCATGCCTAGTCTATATCACCATCTCAGCATGTCCCAAAGGTGGGGCTGGCAGGGCACACTGGGGACCAAACCCCAGCTGCTGCACTCTGCCTAAGCAGACACTTTAGTCCACTGAGCTATTAGGCCAGCCCCCGAGAATTGATTTGTTTACAGCTCCCTTTCTCCTTTTATTTTTCCTTCCTCTTTTATAGAGCATTCTTCACTTTGGGTTTGTTGATGTGCCCATGTATTTAGATTGAGGCTGGAATTCTTAGCCCGAGTGTGTACTAGGTGATGTTTCGCTCTTAAGGTATCACACCTGGAGTGCATGATACTCATCTGTCCTTCATTAGAGCTGTTACATTTGATCATCTGATCATGGTGTTGTCTAATTCTTCCACTGTGTGTTTACTGGCTTTGCCTCCTCATGAGTTTCACGAAAGAAAGACTCTGTCTTCTTGGGCCATGCACAGTGCATCAGTGCACTGCACTGTGAGTTCTGGACCACCCCCAGACACCTGTGATGCAGTGGTCAGACCCACAGTGGCCAGGGCTGACTCCTCCCATCCCACATGGGCTTGTATAAACTGCTGCTCATTTCTTGCTACAGTGAAGATCCTCACTGGCCTTACTTGTCTGTTTGGCCTTCCTGGAACCAGAAGTTGGATTTGGCCATGCTAGAAACATAGTGTGAGACAGGCAGTGTTGGAGAACGTGTAACTCTGAGATTAGCCAGAGAAGAGACCTAGCTGGCAGGTACCACCATGACCTCAATTTACCATAGCAAGAAGCTAAGGAAATTCAATAACATGTACCTGGTCACACAGCCAATACTGGAAGGACTGGGGTACAAATCCAAGTACTGCAGAGAACATAATGAGGGTCTTGGAGAGAATGAGCATGAAGAAGCCTAAATCACAGAGAGGGAACATGTCCCTGTGGTAAACAGAGATAATGCATCCTCAGAAAAGCACACACAGAACACTGGGGGGTAGGGGTATTGGGCTGTGACCCTGCTGGAATTACCCCCCCTTTGCCCTGGAAAGCCCAGTGAAGATTTACCCAGCCTCTCTCACATACACATTACGTAGAACTGCAGTGGAGGTCCTGGAGGTGGCTACAGACAGCTACCTGCCTCAGCTAAGTCAACCAGGACTAATCTCAGACTTCCCAGCACACATTCCTGGTCTTCACTGTCACTGGCTTGCTACTCCACCCATAGTTCTGGGGCTCGACCAGGCATCACAGGCAACCCTGCGGTGCCTGTGATGTGACGAGTTTGTGGTCACACATGGATGATCACCGCAGTTGGGGGAAGGTCGATAGCAGGCTGGCCAGTGGTCACCTCAAGCTCCTCTCTTTACAGCCACAATCTCACGTCACATATCACTGGGCTCTGTCCTGCCTACAGCACCCATTCCAGTTCCTGCTCAATGACTGTCGATTTTGTTCAACCTCAAAGCATAGTTAGGCAAAGCCAGCCCCAAAGCTGAGAACTGAGGTGGGTTTCTATTTGTCCTTTTGACATCTTATAGGAAAAAGACAGAAAACTACAAACCATGACTAAAGTTTTTCTGTATCTTAGAAAAGCATGTCGGGGAGGCTTAGATTCAATAGCCTCCAACATTACAAGCTTCACTGGTGGCCCACTGCAATTGCAGAACATTTGACTGTGTATGTATCTGCTTCCTCTTAGTCCAAAGAGAAGTATATTCTTTTCATTTTTTTTTTCTAAGCAACATCAATAGGGAGGTGGGTCATGCCCACACACTGTACTCTGTAGAACGATTGTGAGGACAATATGCAATATGTCAACTTTCAAAAAAAAAAAAAAGAAAGGGGAAAAGAAAACAAAAAAAGTAATGTTGATTTAAAAGGGTTAATGTTTAATTGTTTGATCAATCTTATATACCTATATGTATTAATCTAAACTGATCTGATGGTGAAAATATATAATATAACCATTGTTAAATTTAAACAATAAAAATATTAAATAAAAAATAAATAAACTACTAAAAAAAAAAGAAAAGCATGTCGGGTGTGAGGGTGCTCCTGGGACTTAAGTCCCGAACATCACACCAGATGCAACTTGGGGACCCCCCCCTAGCTTCCTTTCCCCTCATCTCAGCAGTATGTATGTGATAGGTCTGTGTGCCTAGACTATAAAAATGGGTAAGTGAATATGGTGTGTATGTGTGAGTCAAAGAATCGTTGGTAGCTTGAAATGACCTTGTAATAGTTTTTATTACAATTTTTTTGGTCTTTTTTAGACAGGGTCTCACTATGCAGTTCTGGCTGGCCTTGGACTCACTTTTGTGGCCCAGGCTGGTTTCAAAGTCACACTAATCCTCCTGACTCAGCCTCCCAAGCACTGGGATTACAGGTGTGTACCACCACACCCAGCTACAATTTCAATGTTGTAATAAAACATTAATATTATGATTATTCATTTATAAGTTTTATTTATTTTTTGTTTATTTATTTTTGCAGCACTGGGGATTGAACTCAGGCCCTTGTGCTTGCCCGGCAAGCACTTATTCTACTGAGCTATTTCCCCAGCGCCAGAATGATTATTTATATTTTCTTTGATGTGACCCAAGGCAATTCATCTTCACTCAAAAACATGAAGGTAAAAAGCAGCAAGGGGAAGAGGAGTGAGGAGACAGCTGAATGATTTCCTCCATGGTTATTTTTAAGCCAGAAAAAAGGGAAAACACCTCAACAGATACACTTGTAGAGCTGTATCAACAAACATGTAGTTAATCAATTATCAAATGACAGCCCTGTCCCCAGCGCCCTAATATTTGTTTCACATTTGAAGTACAAATGTGAACTCCCAAGCAAAACCATGGACCAGTGACATGCACACCAACTGCACCTTAGAGCCACTAGAGGGCGCCTGCCCTGCTAATTGCTTGTTCTGCACTTAGCGCCTCGGTCAGCGAAATGCCGAGTTCTTGCTTCCGGCAAGAGCCTGCGAAGGGCAGTGCGGCCAGGCTTGCTTTGAGGAGCCAGTACCCTGGCAGAGCCTGGATTCATGATTCGGATGATGAGCTAAGCCTAGATGAATAGCCACTCCGGCCATTCAATTGTTTATCTTTGAACTTTACCTTTTGTTTTGTTTGTTCATTTCTCAGTACTGCGGATTGAATCCAGCAAGCACTAAGCTGTCTCCCCGGCACTTTATTTTTTTATTTTAAGATAAGATCTCATTAAGTTGTCCATGCCAAGATCAAATTTGAGATCCTCCTACCTCAGCCTTCCAAGTAGCTGGAGTTATAGATGTGTACCATGGTGCCTGGCAAAATCTATTTTTATAATATTTGCCACTTCTTGACTTTACATTATGTTTATTTGCTTAGTTTTGTCTTTCCCCACTAAAATCTAAATTCCACAGGGGCAGGGGACATTTTCTTTTGTTCACAGCCCCTACAATACCTAGTAGACACTCCATAAATACATGTCACAAATAAGTGAATGAACAAACACATAACAAATAATTGTTAGTAACCAAGGATGATATTCTAATTCCCCTTATGAAATAATGAATATGAAAACCAAGTATCCAGTTACCATCATCCCTTGCAGTTTCACTAATTTGTATCCTTGTATTCCACTAGAAAATCCTTCTGAATTGGTTTCATTTTCTAGCTCTATTTTGAATTTTGAGCCTGCTCCATTTTTCTGGAAAGAGATCCATGTGTCTGTTGTGTGGCACTGTTTATGGTGGTAGCACCGATTTAAGTCACAGGAGCAGTCTTTTTCTCTTTTTTTTTTTTTTTTTTTGTCTTTTTGAGACAGGATCTCGCTATACAGTTCAGGCTGGCCTTGAGCTCACTTTTGTAGCCCAGGCTGGTCTCAAACTCACACCGATCCTCCTGCCTCAGCCTCCAAAGTGCTGGGATTATAGATGTGTGCCACCATGCACGGCCTTCTTTCTTTCTACTGGGAACCAAACTCAGGACCTTGTGCTTCCCAGGCAGGGGCTGCATTTCTGAGCCCCACAGGGGCAGTCTTGCTGTGCTCACAGTCCCTCGGGCCCATCTCCTGCAGAATGACGCATGTCACCTGCGGGGAGGTGGGGGGACAAGCTGGGCCTGCCGGCCCCTGGAGTGGGAGAGATACCCAGCAGGGGAACCCCAGCAGCCTCTGAGTTCCTGCGGCTTGGTCCCTCCTGGCTTCTTCCAGACCAGAATGAATCTGGAGGCAGCAGACCGCGCCCAGAGGGAGGCCAAGGCTGAGAGGCTTTCTCCACCATCTGAGGAAACACTTTAGTCAGCCCAGGCTGGTCCATTTGCTTCCCAAACCCAGCTGGGGTGTGTGTGTGCGCAGACCTGAGTGTGGCTCAGTCCTAATTAAGGCATCTTTTCTGGGTCCAGAGATTGCAGCTGGGCCTGGCAGGGGGCCCTGGCTTTCCCAGTGCTCAGGCTCCCCAATTATAGCCACCTGCAGCCAGCAACAGTGCTGGTCCACCTCCCTGCTGAGATCTGCCAGTGGCCTCCTCTGCTGCCTTACCACACGACATTTGAAAATCACCTGCAAACCTAAATCCAGAGAATACCCACAGTCTACGCACTTAACAGCTTGGAGGATGAGTCAGAGGAAGCAATTTTCCAAAGTGAACATAATCATCTGTTGGTGTGAAAAAGCAAACACTCTTTCATTAGCATTGGAAACTCGGGGGGAACTTACTAAATCCATGGATACAGCACTTCGGTAAGTGGCTGGAGAACAATACCACAGCTGGAAGGGAGGACTCTCAGCCCACTCCCGCCCTGTTCTGAGTTCTTCCAAAGAAGAGCTCTCTTGGAGGGAAAGCGGAAGCCCAGCTTTGGCCTCTTCCTGTTTACTTGATAAGCAGCGCTTCAGAGTCCTGTAACCCCCCCATTCTAGGAATCCCAGAATTCAGAGCACCCAGACCAACTTCATCCAAAACGGTAATTTGTGTCACATCCTGGGGCACAAACAGCCAAGATAGTCTGAGGAGGTCAGAATCCACCGGGAGTGCCAAAGCTATGTGCACTGTAGTTTCTACCCTAAACCCCTATGATAAAGTTTTCTTTGTAAGTTCGGCACAGTTTTGTAAGTGGGATGTGGACCAAGAGATGGTGGTAGGCTAAGGGAAGGGGACATAAAAAGAGTTAAGACGTGTTCTGTACACACAGCTCCCCACGGTGAATGGAATCATTAGTACTGCACGCCCATACGAATATCATCTTCCTTGAAGATTAAAGACACCCTATTGCCGGGCGTGGTGGCGTATGCCTGTAATCCCAGCACTCGGGAGGCTGAGGCAGGAGGATCAGTGCAAGTTCGAGACCAGCCTGGGCTACCAAAGTGAGCTCAAGGCCAGCCTGAACTGCATAGTGAGACCCTGTCTCAAAAAGCCAAAAAATAAAATAAAATAAAATAAAAAATAAAGACACCCTCTTACAGTGATGTATGCATACCCATGCTTATGGCAGCACACAATTCATAAGAGTTAAATCTGGGATGGGGCCAGCGAGATAGCTCAGCGGTCTAAAGTGCCTGCTTAGGCAAGCTTAGGCAACCACAGGGAGCGTGGTTTGATCCCTAGCACTACATGCTGTGCCAGGTCCAATTTCAGGGCAGGCTGAGCCAGCCATAACATGAATAAGTAAAGTTTTAAAGTTTCATTAAAATTTTTAAAAATTTTGGACATATCCTAAAGGAGATGAATGGATAGAGAAAATGTGCTGTTTCTACAGAATGGAACTGTACTCTACCAAAAAGAATAAACATGAGTCATTTGTAAGAGAATGGATGAACCTTGAGACCAAAATGTGCAGCAAGGTGAGTGAGACAGTTGAGCTTAAATATCACATAGTTTCCAGGGCTGGGGAGATAGCTCCATGGCATAGGTGCCTGCATGGCAAGTGCAAGGTTGTGAGTTCAAACTCTGGTCCCGCAAAAAAAAAAAAAAAAAAAAAAAAAAAAAAATCACACGGTTTTCTGTACATAAGAAACCCAAACAAGGATCTGGGGAGATAGCTTGGCAGCCTTAAGTGCCTGCCTGGCAAGCACAAGAACAGTTTGATCCCCGGTATTGTATATGATGTCAGGCCCGGAACTGGGTGTGCTGTGCCGGCCACTGAAACTGGATGCCCGCCTGTGGTCCCAGTGCTGGGGAGGCTGAGAAAGGATCATTCCAAGCCTGAGCTACATAGCAAGACACTGTACCAAATACATTAAATAAATGAATAAATAAATAAAAGATTTTTTAAAGTTTAAAAGGAGACCCAGACTAACAAAAGGCAAAATAATAGATAACAGGAAGGAGGGAGATAGAGCCTTTTTCAAATACAAAGGCGATTCCTGAGACAGCAGTTGAGCCTGGGAGTGGTGGCAGCTGCCTGTAATCCCAGCTCTGGGGGGGCTGTAAACAGGCAGATCATTGTGAACCTGACCTAGTAGTGAGACCTAGAACACCCTGTAGACCCTTCCCTAAAATTCAAATACAAGCCGGGCGGGGTGGTGCACGCCTGTAATCCCAGCACTCGGGAGGCTGAGGCAGGAGGATCTGTGAGAGTTCGAGACCAGCCTGGGCTACAAAACTGAGCTCAAGGCCAGCCTGAACTGTACAGCGAGACCCTGTCTCAAAAAAGACAAAAACAAACAAACAAACAAAAAACCATAAAATTCAAATACAAAGGCAATTGACAGATCCAGAGAGGGAGTAGAGAGGAGGGAGAGGGAAAGGGATGAAAAGGAATCGAGGTGGCATTTGTTGTGTACCATGCACCAGCTTCCCCCCAACAAGGTGCATAACCACATAAGGCAGAGATGTACTAATAATCCAAACTGCACTGTGAGAGATTAACAACTCACAATAAAAGTTATGACAATATGCTGTAATAAAAATTACTTCAAACTTAATGAATTTTTCCTGAAATTTTCTACTTAAGAGTTTGCGACTACAGTTGACCTGGAAAGTCTGGAGGAAAGGACATTCATATATTTCCAGATGACCTTAAGCCTCACCCGGGCAAAGCTCCTATCTTTATTCTACGAGATTAAATCATAGATTCCAGTCCCGACCTTTCCTGAGGCTGTAGTAACCACTTGCCCGTCTAAACACTCCACACAGATGGCCAACAGGGGCCTTGAAGCTGGACTGGCCAAAGCAGGATTCTCAGTCTCTTCTCCCTTTCCACGGTCCTATCTCCACATAAACGAATCACCCCCAAATCTAGTAACTTAAAGCAAACCATAGTGTCACCAGATGGGGCCTGAGGAGGTCCCCCAAAGAGGAATTAGAGACCTCAACTCACGTCACCTGCAGGGCAGGTTGTAGGTTTGCTGACTTCTACCAAAAAGCTGAGATTTTCAAATTGCTTGGGGAAATGAGACAGAATCTTGAAGGTACTCGTGCAGAGGGAAGGCAGCGTGGGCCCTTGGGAGGGAGGCGTCTGTGGTCTGGAGCTGGCTGTGCTCCTGTGATCTCCAGCACATGTCGAGGTGGCTGGTCAGAGTCTCTGTCAGGTCACCATCTGAGGGGCTGCGTCTGAATGTCAACCATTGTCATGTATTTGAAGCCAAGACACCCCCCCCCTCAGTGATGGAGCGTGTGGGATGGAGTGTGTGGGAGGGAGTGAGGGATAGAGGGAAGGAGGGAGAGAGGGACGGAGGGAGGGAGAGAGGGAGGGAGGGAGGGAGGGAGGGAGGGAGGAGAGAGGGCAGTTTCCAGGTGACATGCACGGGCACCAATTTACAGGCTTGTGGTATCCTTAAGACCTTAAGGAATTCTGTTTTTCAAATGGGTTTCCTGGAAGGGAAAAAGGTATTGTAGTCTTGGGTAACTTTTGTGTCCCGGTGCTATAGCTTTTCTTAAAAATCCAACATGGTTTTTCTTGTCTCCTTGCTACCTATGTTTATTTTTTTCTTTCCTACCACAAGCTTGCTAGCTTTGTTGTTTGCTTTGGTTTCTTGAAACCAGGTCTTACTGTTTCAGGTTGGCCTCAGACTCATGGTGCTCCTCCCACCCCAGGCTCTTGAGTGCTGGGATGAAGGCACATGCTACCGTGCCTGGCAGTATTCCCCATTCTCCTCATAAACCTGTGGTTTTTGTGTGGCTCCATGAAGCATCAGCTGGGACAGCTCAATTTGGGGCTCTTGGATGCAGCCAGCCCATGCACATACCACCCAGTTTCACCGTCATCCTCTAGACACTCAGGTAGGCCTGTGAGGCAGAAATGAGGTTCCTCTCCCCAGGCTGCTGGGGCTTTGTCAGTGCCTAGCAACTGAGCTCCAAGCAGGAGTGATGAAGGGGACAAAGCAGAAGCTGCTCGTGTCTTGGGTCTATGGGCCTGGAAACTGGCAGAGCGTTAATTCTGTTGTATTCTATCAACCCAACAGTCACAGCGCCCAGATTCAAGAGGAGGGCACGTAGCCTCCAACTTCCTTTGGAAAGAACATCCAAGAATTTGGGGACATGTTCGAAAACTGTGACGTGTCCCAAACCTCCTCCTGCTCCATTCACCAACTGCTCAAGCAACTAGGAATCATCTTTGATTGTTCTTGGAGAAGGCTCCATGGTGACCGGGTCTGTACAGTGTCCCCTTGCAACCCTGTACCCTGCCCACCTTCCTGTAGACTAGCAATGCATTTGTGCTCCATGAGCACTTGGTTACTACTACGCTGGGCAAGATGGAGCTGCGGCCTGCCTGTCCTTCAATCCAGCTGTTGATGTGGGCTATTTTCACCTAATAGCTAGATGCACCTGGAAGCTCCAGCATAACAAATCCCGAATGTTTGTTTCCGTGATTTATTTATTTTTTTTTAAATGAAGACATTTAAAGTTTTGAAGAGAAACCTGAAAATGGGCATTGAGGGCCATTCCAAATAAAGAAGAAAAAGCTCATTAAGACTTTACGACATGGATGTTATTAAATGAATTTGTAAAAATCCACTGAAGTGAAAAGCAAGTTAAAAAATAATGAAATAGACTTTGTCTTTTTAAAAATAACCCATTAAGCTTTTTTTTTTTTTTTTTTTTTTTAGTACTTTGGTGTAGAAAATCGATTGTGTGAATTGAAATAGAAATGACAAGAGACTATGGCCTTCCCTTAGGGAAGTGGCAGCTTGTCGATAGGATTTCTTTCAATCCATTGTAATGAGATTTTGCCTATGGGTTTGAATGATGGAAAATTCAGTAACTTTGGAAACTCAAGTTTGCATCAAAGAGCCTGATCGTGAGGTGCCCTTGTGCCAACCAAAGTGAGGTGGCATGGGTGGGGAGGCCAGTACACAGCTGCTCCTGCTAGGGGCACGGCCGCCAGACAGCGAGCATGTCCCTGGCAGCGCTGCCCACCCAGGTCCTCTGAGCAGAGCCTGCTCTGCCCTTGGAGGGTGGGGAAGGAAGCCCAAGAGACCAGCTGGGCAGGAAGTCCCTGGTGGCAGAGACAGGACCTTTGGCAGTGCTGACGTGGGGTTGGAAAACCACAGTCTTGGGATGGTGGATGGTTTTCAGCCCCCTAGAAATGATGTTCAACTTGAGCTCCAAGCCCAAATGCAGCACTCAGCTAGGTCTAAAGGTTCGAGCCCCAGTTCTGTGCACTGGCTGAAGGGCACCGCTGACAATGAGAAAGGTAGGCAGCAGGTTGCATGCTCTCACGTCAGCAGAAAGGCCTAGGTTTTATCCTGCTCTTTGTTTTCAGTATTTTTCAATGACTGCTGCTTATTAGAACTCCAGCCCCTGGGATCACACAGACCATGACGGATGGGAAAGACTGGGGAGCCAGAGACTCAGCAGGTCTCAGTGTAGACAGAGGGCCCTGGAGGACTCCCCACCTCCCTCCTGGCCTGTGCTGCTGGGCCAGAGCCTACACGTGGACTGACGAAGCTGAAGCCACAGACAAAGCAACCTCTTCCATGGCCTCCTCTGTACTGCAGGGTCCTGGAGCACAAGGACCAAAAGGGCAGGTGAGTCTCACCTGCACTGTCTAAAGTGTAGCTCAGAAGCACCCCCTGCCTCCAAGATGTCTGTCCCCAGCAGTGAGAGGCCAGGGCCACTCAGAGCCAGGTTCGGTCCACTCCACAATGGTGGCAAAGAAAAACCAAGTTCAGTTTACCAAAATAGCTGTATTATCTATAAAATTGAACTCTAGCGAGTTACTGATGCTGGAGGCAGCCACAAGCGGCACCCCAGCATGCACTGGGCAGCTGGCTCTGTCCCACCAGCCCACAGCGGAAGGTCTGTACTGAGCGGCACGTGGGCGCATCATTTGTAAGGCCTCAGAAACCTGGACACTTTGGAACGGAGCAACCGGATAAAGGATCTTGGAAACATCTCTCGGGATTCCTGGGCTGTGTACTTGAAGTAGTTCTGAGGGTGCGCCAAGACATCAAACAGAGCCTTGATCAGCTTCTTATCCTAAAGAGAAGAGAATTTTTGTTACCATGCCAAAATATTTAAACATTCTGACATTTTTCCAATGGAACCATAATGACCCAGTGTTAGGGAGTAGGTTGATTAACTGAGAGACACTTTGTGAAAATTGTTTCCTCTGATTTTTATCTCCTTCCCAGTTTTTCATTTTCCCAATTATCTGTAATAAGTACTCATTACTTTTTGTGGGCTGGGTGGGAAGTAAACTTGGAACCTGCAGACTGAGCTAAATTCCCAGTCCTTTTTTGAAACAGGGTTTTACTAAGTTGCTGTCACCCAGGTTAGGCTCAAACTGGTAATCCTCTTGCCTCAGCCTCTTAGCTAATCTACATCAGTTTTTTTTTTTTTTTTTTTTTTTTTTTTTTTTTTTTTTTTTTTTTTTTTTTTTTTTTTTTTTTTTTTTTTTTTTTTTTTTTTTTTTTTTTTTTTTTTTTTTTTTTTTTTTTTTTTTTTTTTTTTTTTTTGTCTTTTTGAGACAAGGTCTCACTACGTAGTTCAGGCTGGCCTTGAGCTCTCTTTGTAGCCCAGGCTGGTCTTGAACTCACACCGATCCTCCTGAGAAGCAATTCACCTTCAAGATCTCCTGGTGGTTCTCAGATGCATACAGCCTGCCGTCTCGAACTATGTCTTCTATGAGTTCTTGATAGTCTTCTGTTGGAATAAAGGGCATATTTTAAATCTTAAAGAGAATGAACAGTTTGAAGACTTCATATATAAATGGATGTATATTGAACATATACTCATTAGTGAAATAAACCAGACCTATATGTATAAATATCATATAGTCTCCCTAATATAAGAACTTTAAAGAAGAAAACAAAACTTAAGGGCATAACACAGCTGAATGTGTTATGGATTAAACAACGAAGTGACTGGAAGCAGACAAAGCAGAAAACATATCAACAGTAAAACCATACACTTATGTACACAGGATGAATCAGATATTGGTCTCAAGAACCTTCAAGGTCAATAAAGACCCAGGATATAAGAGAACTTGTGCTGTAATATCCTATAACTCAGAGGTGTCCCAAATTTCCTGGTCAAAGAGATTATGGGACCTCAGAGGAAAGGGATGAATGAACTGCAGTGCATCTAAGGAGAGTCACCCAGAGAAAAACATTCTCTCAGGCTTTCACAGAAAGCAAAATGGCCAAGCAATGGCTGTGACTCGTCCCGAAGGCTGACACTAACAACAGTTCTACAAAGTACTGTCTATGGTCTCAAACTTAATCCTGAGGGGATTT
>PVJA010030728.1:0-25547 GCA_004027025.1 Myocastor coypus
TCCCTCCCTCCCTCCCTCCCTCCCTCCCTCCCTATTTCCTTCCCTGCCTCCCTCCCTCTCTCCCTCCCTCCTTCCCTCTTCACCTGGGCATGAGGAGGAATGGCTGTAATCCCAGCTTCTCAGGAGTTTTAAGATGGAGGCAAGCAGTTCAAGGCAAGCCTGGATAGCTTCATCTCCAGAACAACAGCAACGAACTGTGTCTGTATTTATATTTGTCTGTCGTTGCCAGGAATGCAACTCAGTGGGACAGCACTTGGTCATGTACCACACCCCAAGCTCCATCCCCAGCATCACCCAAAACCAAAACCAAGCTAACAACTTCTGCTAGGCATGGTGGTACCCATCTGTAATCCCAGCTCTCAGGAGACGGAGGCAGGAGTATTGCAGCTAGTTCAAGGCCAGCCTGAACTACACAGTGAGACCCTGGGGAAAAAAAAAAAAAAAAAAAGAAAGAAAAAGAAAATTTCCTCTGGTGTTTGTAGGCTCATTTGCTCCAGGAATGTGCAGGGGTCACCAGTGGTCACAGGGTGTTTACTGTGAATGCAGCTGTCCACCTGAGCCTGGTGCTCCTGAGAGCGCCCTTCCTGCCTCTGAGCCTTGCATTGTTCGGCCTCACCCACGGAGGGAGCTTCTCCGCTTGTCCTGCAGTGGCTTCGCCACCCCAGGTGCTTCTCCTTCTGCTTGCTGTGTTCAGATTCCATATTTGGGGAGAGGTCTTGCAGTCCTGTTCCCTGGCTTGGGATATTGCCGTGACCAGGGCAGTTTGCCTTAGAAGGAGCTCTTGAAGGTCCCAGCACGTGGTATCCAGAGCCACCGAGCGGAGCGCTGGGAGCAGCTGTGTTCCACATTCCCTTCACGTTGCTGATCCCACACGCTGCGCAGGAAGTAGCCGGTACTTAGATGTCACCTGCCTGGTGCCTGTAAGGGTAGAACATAGATTTCACCCAAACATCTAATAGCTTTTGCTGTACAGCTGCAGTAAGAGTGAATCATCCTGTGGGCAGAAGGTGTGGATGATCGGTGAAGTGTGAGTGTTGGAAGACAGTGGGATCATTTGCTCATTAACAAATAGGCACGTGTCCAGATCGCTGCCCCTACAGGGACGCTTCATGTGACATTTACACCTGGAGCCCCTTCCCCACCCCCACCCACCCTGAAAGCTTGGGGCATTTTTGCAAAGGAGCTGCTCAGTGCAGTTGGAACAGTGAGTACTAGAGAGCTTGTCCTGCCTGTCCTGTCCTCTGGAGACGAGCGGGTGACCTCGAGGCTGGATGTCACCAGCAGCCTTGGACAAGAGGAACTTGGGTTGTGGACCTCTGACTACTTAGTGTGTCTGTTATCATTATTCATCTAGATAGGCTAATTTTTTTTCAATCCCGTTTTGTTTCTCTTATTTTGATCTAATTTGGAAATTTAATGAGCAATTCCTGCCAAACTTCCCCGTGGACCAACATTTTTCTAGACTGCTTGATTAAATTATTAGGTGAATACAGAGCTTGGGCTTGGTGTTGCTTCCCCTCATGTCCGAGTGGGACGGAGGAAATGAATACAGCAATTGTCAGACGTAAAAAATTGACCTTGTCATCGGGTTATCTTTGTGTTCGGGCATAATGAATGCCATCGGTCTTCATTTTAAGGACAAGATTTTCACATGAGTATGGTCAGGAGTCAGATTTTTTCCTACCATATATTATTGGATCAGACCATTAATTTTAAGTACATAGACTCTGAGTGTTCAAGCTACAACAGAAATCTAGGGTACATTTTTCCACATCATGCAGTATTGATCATTTGTCACTTTCAGGGCCCCAGAGTGATGGCCTACACATTAATGCACCAAATGGCCTGTGACTTAGGTTTATACTGTCCTTCTTTTTAGAAAGCCATCAACTGGAAATCTCCAAAGATGAAGTCTTAGGCCATTTCTAACTTGGAAGTAAAGTCAGATCACTTTTGTAAAGATCACATAATGCAGACTTCTAAGTCATGTTATGAATACCATGTTATGGATTATATTCTATTTAAGTTGTTTATGTAAAGGTAAATGTATGTATTTTGCACTAAAAAGTGTATTACACATCCAGCCAGTTTTTTTTTTTTTTCTTTTTAATTTTTATTTTAAAGGTTAGGGCTTTTTTTTTTTTTTTTTTTTTTTTTTTTAAAGAGCAGCTAATTGAGCTGGCCCTATAGAGGTTTTTGTTTTTTGAGACAGAGTCTCACTGTGTGGCTTAAGCTGGTCTTGAGTTCACTGTGTAGCCCAGACTGACCTTGAGAACTCACAGCAGTCTTCCTGTCTCAGCCTCCCAAGTGCTGGAATTATAGAGGCACACCACCACACCTGACCTCAGCCACCTTTATATCATGATTATTCAGTTTTATGTTAAAAAAATGGACCAGGGAGATAGCTCAGTAAAATAAGTACTTGCTTGGCAATTTTAAGGTCCTGAGTTTAATCCCTAGTAGTGCAAAAATAAGAGGCAGGCACGGTACAGCATGCCTATAATTGCAGCACTCGGGAGGATGAGGCAGGAGGATCTCAAGTTTAGTGATACTCTTATCTCAAAAATAAAAAGAAGGGTAGGGAGGTAGTTCACTGCCATGTCCCTGGGTTCAGTGTTCAGTGATGGAAACTTTTTTTTTTTTTTTTTTTTTTGGTGGTATCAGGGATAGAACTCTAGTCCTTGCACTTCTTGCCAGGCAGGCACTTCTGCTGCTGAGCTATCGCCCCACCCCACTGGAAACATTTTTATTTTATGTTATTTTGGGGTTTTTTTTGCTCAGGGTCTCACTATGCAGCTGACTCATACATAGTGATCCTCCTGTTTTCTGCCTCCTAAGTGCTGAGATTGCAGGGATGGGAACATTTTTAAATGAATTAAAATTTTTTATTTATATATATATATATATATATATATATATATATATATATATGTTTTTTGTTTGTTTGTTTGTTTGTTAGTTTTGAGACAGGGTCTCGCTGTGCAGTTCAGGCTGGCCTTGAGCTCACTTTTGTAGCCCAGGCTGGTCTTGAACTCATACTGATTCTCCTGCCTCAGCCTCCCAAGTGCTGGGAATACAGGTGTATGCCACCATGCCTACCTTTAAATTTTTATTTTGACATATGACTTTCTTATTTCTAATTTATTTATTTATGTTTGGAACCAGGGATTGAACTCAGGACTTTGTGCTTGCCATGCAGGCCCTTAGGCTACTGAGTTACATCCCTGGTCTGACCTGAGTTTATTTTTGATTATTTTTCACTTCACTATCCTGTGTAAGACTTAAGACCTCTCTGTTTAGTTCAAAATAGTTTTTGGTGCGTTTTTGTTATTTTCGGAAATTAAGTCCAAGTAGCCTTATGAAAGGTAGGTAGCCTTACGTGGAGAGCCTTATTGCAAAGACATTAGAGTATTTCATTTGTTGTATTTTTTCTAGAATTCAGAATCTTGGATATTTTGGGACATAAAAAAATTAGAGAAGAGTTCTCTATTTAGTTATGGGTGAAATGTATTAAGTACACTGAGAATAACTATTTTTTGTGGCATCTCTGTTGGGTAAAGCTGTCTTGATAAAGTTCTTTACTGTCTTGATGAATTTCTTCAGTGGATCAGTTTCTGTGTGTGTCTGCAGTGGAGACCCTTGCCTTAAAGCTG
Organism: Myocastor coypus; assembly: GCA_004027025.1. Taxonomy (NCBI): domain Eukaryota; kingdom Metazoa; phylum Chordata; class Mammalia; order Rodentia; family Myocastoridae; genus Myocastor; species Myocastor coypus. The sequence goes on from PVJA010030728.1 coordinate 3,654, forward strand.
AGCACGTGTGTGGTCAGATCGTCTTTCCGGTGACCCATCTTTGTGTGCAGTTGCCAAATGCAGGCCTGACACTTTCCAGGGAAGCAAGAAGATGAAATGTCCTTTTCTTATGAATAACCTGAGCTTGGATTAAAGAGTATTTTCAACATGTAAAGCCTTTGTGGAAAAAAATAATAAATGTTTGGTGTGTACTGCTAAGGACAGCACATAACAGAACAGATGACATACATGCAGGTTCCAACCAGGACTTTCATTGGCTCTGTTCTTCACGGGCATAGTTATTAGATAAACGTGGTCAGTTTATGGGTTCGACTGTATGCCAGTCACTACTGCCAGCCGTTGTCCGTGACCACTTCCTATGTCACGAGGTGGTAGAGGTACTGGTGACCAATAAGGAAAGTCATTTGGATAATAAAAGATGGATTTAAGATAATGACAGCATCTGTCCTCAGATAGCTCTCATACGAATGATGGTTTATGGTGGTAGTGTTTGTCTTCTAATCAAGAGATTCTAAAAATCAGACAATAGCCGGGCGTGGTGGCTCATGCCTGTAATCCCAGCACCCGGGAGGCTGAGGCAGGAGGATTGGTGCAAGTTCGAGACCAGCCTGAGCTACAAAAGTGAACTCAAGGCCAGCCTCAACTGCATACCGAGACCCTGTCTCAAAAAAAGGCAAAAAAAAAAAAAAAAGAAAGAAAGAAAATAAAAATCAGACAATGTAGTTTTGCTTTTCGCATTTCATAGAGAATTAGTAAAACATGTCATATGTATTTATGTCGAATCTTTAATACCTACAAATGTACATCAGTTATATTTAACTCATGATTGAAGCTTTTTAGAGCTCCTTCAGAAAATAATATTTTATAAGAAACTAACTTTGTTATGATATAAATATGTTGAATGCACATCTGGGAAAAATTCTGTACAGCTTGGTCATTTGAAGAGTTAATAAATCTTGACCTTGAGAAGCACCTCCAGCTGGTGCTATATACATGTCTTTGTCTGTCGAGTTGGTTTCATTAATTAATGTAGTTCATTCCTTCTTAGGGATTTCTGTGCTGCTCTCAACCAAAACTTTATTTATTTGTTTGTTTATTTATTTATTTTTATGCTATGGCTAGCTCAGCTTGCCCCTGGGGGTGGGGCTGGCATAACATATAATGCTGGGGATCAAACCTCGAAATCAAACCTCAGTCCCTGCGGCTGTCTAAGCTTGCCTAAGCAGGCACTTTAGACCGCTGAACTATCTCGCTGGACCCCCAAAACTTCATTTTGCAGTAAAAGATTGCTGGATGAAGCGTACCAGTTGTCTCCCTGCCTGGTGTCCCTGTGGGTCAGGGTGCCACAGGTTGATCTCAGTCTTCCCTTGACTTACGTGCACACCGTTTTAGCTCCCTCTGAGCTCCTCCCCCTGGGGTGGGGACATAATTTATGCAAAATAACTTTCCACATGTTGATACTGGTAGCCACAAGGCCCAGAGCAGTGAATTCACAGTGATACTCCTGCATCAGCTTCCTGAGAGCTGAGATTACAGGTAAGCACCACGATAACCAGGTCAAATTGTGCCTTCTTGCCTCTTGTTTATAGTAAGTTCTCTGTGATGGCCTAGATCTAGAATGTTCCCCAAGAGACTCATGTATTCAGAGGTCAGGTTTTGTGAGGAGGTTGGGCCATGGGCTGTCTATACCCTTTGGTGGTTTAATCCGCCAAAGAGGTTCGAGCCAACTGTGCCCTTAGCAGCTGAGGCCAGCTTGAAAGAGCTGGCTCACTGGCAGGATAGAACGTTTTCCTTGGCGTCTTGCTGTTCTGCCTCCTGACTGCCTGAGTTGAGTGCCTGCCTTTTCCTCTGCCTAGTCCCTCTGCCCTCCTGCTCCTGTGTTGGAGCCAGCTGAACACAGACTGAAGCAGAGCCTAAATAAAATCTCCTTTGTTGTGGGAGTCAGGTGTTTTCTCCCAGCAATGGGACAGTGGCTATGACATTCTCAGTGACCAAAAAAATGCCTACTAGGCCTTTTCATTTCCCCTGCAAAAACTCGTCTCTTCCTGAATACCCATGATCCCCAGTCCACACCGTCATGCCCTTACCCTGGACCCAGCCAGGTCGCTCTTCCTCACAAGACCCAGCAACATGGTGGACACAGCCCCAGGAAGAAGGCTGACAGGGCCAGGCAACCTTTTCCTGGTGGCAGAGCCCTTGCCCTCCTTGAATACCTCAGTAGATTCTGGCAATGAGCTTAACTGTGAAAAGCACCCCTTTAGGAGGTGATGGGAGAACTGTGGAGGGTGGAGAAATGGATAGCTTCTGGGCAGTGGTTCAGCTGGAGCTTGGCATCCTTTGAGTGTCTCCTTGGCCCCGGTGTGAAACTCTGCAAACTGCACTGCCCTCTAGGTTTCCTTTGACTTTTTGTTAAAGTTACTGCTTCAAGAGCTGAGCATAAACTCTTAAATTTTAAAACAGTGGAGCATCACAAGAAATGTGCGATAATTGCGTTTAAGAGAGGAGGCCATTCATCAGGTAACACTTGCTGCTTGTCAAAGTCGTGATGTCTAAGCCTCAAGGTTTTTCTTGAGTGTTTTCTCCATATTTTATTTTTGAAGCTAATCAAGTTTTTGTTTTCTTTTACAGAAAAAAAAAAAAAAAAAAGAAAATGTCAGACCAAACATTATATGGTTGAATTATTTCTCACAAATTTAATGAAAGAAATAGAAACCAGTCTGAAGGATTGAAATTTTGGTTACCTGAGATCATTCATGTTTTGGCAGAAGTAAGAATTCTCACAGGTGGACAATTCCCCTTGTCCAGGGATCACAGGTGGACAAGGTGATGCACAGTAGACCGCGCCCCACCCTCCCTCCCTTCTGCAAGCCCTCAGCGAGGCCAGTCAGTGCAGCCCTCCGTTTGTGTCGGGCTTGTGAGGACAGTGAGCTGCGGAGTGCTCGTCCCCGAGTGAGTTTTGGCTCAGCTGCCTGAGCAGCGGGGCCTCTTCAAGGCCCGTGCGTTTCTGTGCATGTGGGTGGTCCTGCCTTGCAAGGAACATCGAAGTGTCTCGGCTCTGCCAAGTCCAGGAGAATTTGTGGAGGGAGAGGTGGGGGTCTTGAGGAGAGAGGCAGTTGGCTTGACTCGGGCAACAACTTGTTTTGATTTTTTTTTTTTTTTTTTTTTTTGAAACAGGGTCTTGCCGTGTAGCCCAGGCTGGCCTTGAATTCTCTTTGTAGCAACTTCTTTTATTGGGTGGAGGTAGCCTTTTGTGAGATGCGGTCTCAACATAGAGTCCAGGTTGAACTGTAGCTGAAGAAAGCCTCAAATTTGTGGCACTCTTCTTGCCTCCGCCTCCTGAGTGCTAGCATTATCGGCACACACCTGGGATTGCCCAGAGTTTGAGGCCAAAGTGAGTTCAAGGCCAGGACTAGCAAGACCCTGTCTCAAACAAAACAAAATTGATTTTAAATAATATATAAAAGTAATAGAGTGCCTATACTAGACAATGTAGAAAATAGAAGAAAAGTAAGCCCATAGCTGCCTGAGCGTGGTAATAAGTTCCCGATAACCTTTGCCTCGTTCCTTCAATCCTTGCTCCTGTGCTGGGCTCTCACAAGCTGTATGGGAGGTATATGTTCTGTGAGGAGCTTCTGTAGGCAAAGAACCCAGAGTTCAGGTTAAAGGCCATCAAGCGGCTACCAGGAAGTCTCAGAGGACTACAGGTGTCATTCTGCGCTCACGTGGGGAGACAGATTCTTCAGGCTTTGCAGGACTCAGGGCTCAGTGTGTACCAAAGCAGGAGAAAGGGCATGGGGCACTTGCGTTCTGCTCAGGGAGTGAACAGAAAGTGTGAGGATTATGGGTGAGGGGGGCCAGTCAGGAAAGGCCTCAGGTGCCAGCCGAGGTGGCGGGTGGTACCCTGCAGGCACACAGCCATGGATGGCCCTAAGTCCTCGGAATTGCCCGGCAAGGTTTGAACTTGAAGGTAAATTGCTGTCAGCTGTGCCAGAGGTGCAGGGAGACTAGGGACTGCAGGGGTGGGGGCAGGGGTGGAGTGCAGGGAAGTAGTGCGGCCCAAGGCAGAGACAGGATGGTAGAGGCCAAGGTGTGCAAACGTGTGGCCTGCACCAAGCTGGGGAAGAAGAGCTCCCGGGGCCTAGAGCCTTGCTCTGTGACACACCTCCTTCAGGCAGGCCACCCTCAGCACAGGCACCCATGGGTGAATCCACGGAGCATGGCGCTCTTTAACCCACAGTCCAGCCACTCTGCAAACACAGGGGACGGGGACAGGATGGGGTGCGGCTTCAGATTTAAACCATAACAGAGGGTGCTGAAGGATTAGAGGAAGTAACCGAGGATTGGGCCTTGAGATGGCACAAGCAGGAGAGGTGTGAGGAGTTTGGGAGACCGTGCCTCTTCCAGGTAGGTGACCCTCAAGGCGGAGAAGGATTCATTTAACCTCAGCAGCAGAGAACCTTGGGGGGCTTCGGAGGGAATCTTCCTGGTGACTTAGAGGGCAAGCGCAGGTTGCAGACATCTTCATAAACGAAGTGGCCGTGGGGAGAACAGAAGGACATGGCACTACTCTCTGCCTTCCCTGCACAGCCCTGCCTTCGACTGTCTGCATTTAGATGTCCTGGGAGCCACCCTCACGGCTTGGAAGATGTGTCGTCACACTGATTCGCAGCATCTGGAATGCCCAGTCCGTTGCCGGTTTCACCGCACTCCGACCAGCACCGGATCTCACCTCATGGAGCTAGTTTCTAGTCCGACTGATGAACAGTGGCTGCTGTACTGTGTGGAGCTGCGGTAATGTTTCGGTTAGCACCTCCAGGCTCCGACCAATCCGATCAAAAGCCATATATGAACTGGGATTGGAGGTTTAAAATAGAAATGGAAAACAAACTTGTCTGGGCATCTGGGCATTACTGTGAGGCTGACTGCTCCCACACAGGGTCCTGATTAAAATGATTAATTAATCTCTCTGGGGCTGTGTCTTGCTTTTTTTCTTCTTCTCATTTTTGGTCCTGAGTCTGTTTCTTGACTAAGCGTTTTCTGGTGTTTTCTAGGCTTCTTTCCAGGGCTACAGTTCTGAGCTGTTAGCTCTCTTCTGCCTCACCCAATCCACAGCTGGGCCTAGGTAAGCACTAAAAAATTCACCAGATTCTTCCATATCAGAAAACACAGTCTGCCTTGGAGTAGGAAGATCTTACTGTGAGAACAGTTGGGTGCTGTAAGCATTGTGTTGAGAAAAGAATGCGCTGCAGATGATCCGAAATGGGAGGCAGCCTCATCTGTTCGGCTGTTCCTGCACTCCGGCCCCACTGTCCATCTGAGTCCTACTGGCCCTTCAGGCTTTAGTTTAACTGTTCCTCTCTCAGCGGACCTCTTGGTCTGTGTCTTAATCACTGTGCTTTCACTGGGGCATAACACTTGACAAAAAGCTTATGGGGGGGTGTTTTTGGTCTCCGTTTCTTTTTTGTTGTTGTTGTTATTTTATTTATTTATTTATTTGTAGAACCCGGGAATCGAACTCAGGACCTTGCACTTGCCAGGCAGGCACTTGTGCCCCTAAGCTATCTCCCCAGCCCTGGGTCTCAGTTTTTTGTTTTTTGTTTTTTAAAGGTTTCACTCCCAGGACAGCCAGGTGTGGCAGAAGAGGAGAACGAACGTTGCAGAGTGAAGCAGGGAGCTGAGGGGAGAGAGACGCCCTTCCTTCCGGTTCCCATCCCGAGTGACCCCTCTGCTTTCAATCAGGTCCTGCCTAACAGCCATAAATTCAGATGTGGAGCACAGCAATTCTAGATTCAGTCATCTCTACACATGGGGCTTTTGGGGGTGCATGTATGACTTAGACCATAGTGTTTGATGGGGAGGAGCTGAACCAAGGCTGCGCCCGTGACCAGCAAACTCCTTGGACTAGAGCAAAGCCAGTCCATCAGGTGTTGGTCCAGTCTTGGGTTTCCTCCCTGTTACCCATAGCACAGATTTGAAAATGCCTCACTTTTGCTGTTCTTACCAAAACACGGAGACTTTACATGCCTGCCACCCACCAGCTTCACCCTGTCACCTGCTCCCCCCCCCTTTTGTGGGCCTGGGGTTTGAACTCATGACCTTGCCAGGCAGGCACTTTTGCCACGGGGCTGTCTCTGTAGCTCCTTGCTTTCCCCTTTTCTACTGTGTATAAATAAAGATGCAGAAGGTGCTGGGTTGCCACTGCCTCTCCATCAGAGAGGTCAGATTCACCAGGTCCCAGCTTTCCTTTTATTATGTGTCTAGGTTTTTCACTCTCATTGTCTCCTCTCAGGACCACAATGGCTGCTGGGGTTGTGGCAGCCCTCTGTTCCCAGACACCTTAAGACTCATGCACACTTCTCTTCGCAAAATGCATTTAGCTCATCTCTTAACAAATCAACCAAAGTTTTAACAGTTCCAGTGCTGCCGAAAAGTTAAAGTGCAAAGTCTCCTCAGAGGCTTAAGGCAAACTCTTAGCTATGACCCCATTAAAATCAAAAAAGAAAGTCAAACACTGCTCACATACAATAATACAGGGTAAACAGAAGACAGAAGCCAGACTAAAGCAAAATGAAAACTTAGCAGGGGGAAGATTAAATTCTTTAGTTCCATGTTAAGCACCTGGAGCAAAGCAGTGAATTCTGAACAACTTGGGCAGAGCCCCAGCCCCCCCACCACAGCAGTGCTGCTTGCAGCCTCCAGTGATCCTCTTTGTGTGGACTGGCTTGCTGTCTGCAGCTTTTGCTCTGTGCTCCTGGTTGCTCCAGCTTCCTGGGAACTCCACTCCAATCTTGGCTTTGCCTGGCCTCTGACACTGTCTCCTGAAATTTGGGTGCAGGCCTCGCTGGTCCCATAACTTTTTCATTTTGCATTCTTAAAAACTAGCACTGTGTGGGTGACACCAAAGTCTCATAGTAGCTTAAATAGTAACCAGGCTCCCTTGGATCATGGCTACAGAGGACTCTGAGAGGGTGACGGAGTGCTGCAAGCTGCATGCTGGGTATCTGGTTGCTTAGGTAGCCCTTCTTGAGTAGGGTGTAGTAGGGCTCTTTCTTTCTTTTTTTTTTTTTTTTTTGTCTTTTTGAGACAGGGTCTCACTATGCAGCTCAGGCTGGCCTTAAGCTCACTTTCGCAGCCCAGGCTGGTATCGAACTCGCACCGATCCTCCTGCCTCAGCCTCCCAAGTGCTGGGATTACAGGCGTGCACCACCACACCCGGCCTGTATTTGGCTTTTTAATATTAATTTTTTTAGCAACTGTCTCTCTATGGCCCCACCTTGGCTGGTACTTCCTTTCTGATCAAACTGGAAACTTCTTATAATTTTTGGGCCTGTCTTGTGCTCCTGATGCTCTTCGTAGATCTTGCTAAAAACAAACAGTACCCATGAGACAGCCTAAACTTTGGGCTGTATTGAGATTTCCTTCACTAGTTTAATTAGTCTACCATTCTTACCAGCATTCTCCCAAAACGTTTCAAGACATGGGCAAAATGTGAATCTGTTTCGGCAATATAAAACCAAACTCGGTCTCCAGTACAGCTGCCAACAGAATCATTGTTCCCAAATGTAATTGCAACTTGGTCTTTACCATGCACATTTCTATCAGCATTCTTATTTTTCTGGTCTTTTTGAGACAGGGTCTCGCTCTGCAGTTCAGGCTGGCCTTGAGCTCACTTTTGCAGCCCAGGCTGGTCTCAAACTCACACTGATCCTTCTGCCTCAGCCTACCAAGTGCTGGGACTACAGGTGTGCACCACCACACTGTTTTTTTTTCTTTGTTTGAGACAGGGTCTTATTTTGTGGTTTAGTCTGGCCTTGAACTCATGTAATCCTTTGACCTCAGCCTTCTAAGTGCTGCTAGAGTTACAGGCATCTGCCATCACACTTTGCTCAGTATTCTAGCCTTTTTTCTTTTTTTCTCTCTGTATTTTAGGGAAGGATCTACAGGGTGTTCAGGGTTTCAGGTTCTCACTACTAGATCAGACTCATAGTGATCCACGTGATTACAGCCTCCCAAGAGCTGCGAATACAGGTATGTACCACCATGCCCAGTCTCAATTACTGTCTCAGCATGCCCCAGGGGCAGGGCATACACAGCAGGCAGGGAAACAAACTTACAGCCCCTGCACCTGCGTGCAGGTTCTTTAATGTGCTGAGCTCTTTGGCTGTCCCTCATTCTGGCCTTCTGCACTTGCAGATCAACCGCTGCTCCAAGATAGCCTAGGGCTTGTTTTTCCAACTTCCTCACTTTTCCAGTCTTTTCCCACAAACTCCTTCCAAAGGCTTCCAAGCCACCTGGTCAGGTACAGCTACAGCAACAACCTCAGCCGTGATACCAGACTCCCCCGTAGTCACTTTCCCATTGCAGGGACCAAATACCCAACACCCACAATGTAAGGAGGACAGATTGATGTTGGCTCACAGTTGCAGGGCTCTCAGCCTACTACTCTTGCCAGGCTCTGATGCAGACCTTCATGATGGCAGGGCCTGCTGTGGAAAAAAGGCTGCTCATGTTGTGGTGTCTGTGAAGCAGACGGTGAGGGGAGGAGCCAGGAAGAGATGTGCCTTCCAGAGGACACGGCAACCCGCCTCCTCCGACCAGGCCCTCCCCACAGCACAGGCAGTGGTTCTCCTTTACTTAGCCCTTGTGAGCTATCAGTGCCTCACCAGGACAGTGTTCTATATGCACTTTCTGTCTCCCAAACACCTAGCACAGAGGCTAGAACATCAGTGATGTTCATTAAATATTGAATAAACCTGGTACACCTAAGATGATCCTCACGTTTCTGCATTCCTTTTGTGCCTTTTCTCTATACGCTGTTTTTCCTTCTAAGATATGAATGCTTTCTATTCTCAATGAGCCTTTTCTGCCTGGTAGTCTATCATTTTGTATTTATTTGTTTTCATTCATAAAACAGACTCTTAGGGGCCAGGGAGATAGCTCAGAGGCATAAGCACCTACCTGGGAAGCCCACAGCCCCAAGTTTGATCCCAGGCCCTGCATGCCATGCAGTCTTGGCCTGGATCCCTGGGCGCCCACTGTGCAGCCCCAGAACCGGGTGTGGTGGCTCACACCTGCATTCCCAGCACTTGGGAGGTGGAGACAGGAGGATGTCTGTGAGTTCAAGACCAGCCTAGGGGCTACACTTTTGTGTAGCCAAACTGCATAGCAAGACTCTGTCTCAGAAAGAAAAAAAAAGTCCATTTGAGGGGCTGGTTATAGTTGGGTACAACCTAGGAGACAAAAGTCGAGTTTTAGTTGAGTTTTTAAACAACAGTCACTGTCTAAACTGATGAGGTGTTGGAAAGCTTAGCAAGGTGTATTACTATTGTGCAGCCGCCCCGAGGGGACCTGGATGGAGTGACTACGAGGTTGAGGAAGCCTTTCCAGTGTGCTTCTCAGCCATGATTTGCTTAGTCTTTGCAGTAACTCTATAACCCCCTATTACAGGTAAAGAAAAGTTCTCAGGACAGTGAAATGCTGGAATGTCTCAAAGCCCATAGTTCTTTGAGGCCCAGCTTACCCTCCAGCCTTCCAACATGGAGGCCTTATTCTACACAGGCTATTTGATGGCCAGGCATGAGTCCCTAGGTGGAAGCAGCCAGCAGTCTTGGTTCTCTTGGGGTAGGGCTGGCTTTGAAATGAGTTCTGGACTTAGCCCTAAGGGACGTAGCCAGTTGTCACCTCACTGCTACCATTTGCCAGTTGTGGACAGTTAATTATTCTTCAGAAACTGTATCAAGCAAGCGCAGAACATGAAATTGGTGGGAGATCATCCTTTTTTTGGGGGGGGGGGTACTGCGAATTGGACTCAGGACCTTGCACTTGCCAGGGAGGTGCTTATCCCACTCTGCTATCTCCTCGGCCTGTGATCATATGTTTGACCAGAAGCCTGAAGTGTTGAATAGCAGAAGGCTGAGGCTGGTTTTCCAGCTCTGGTTTAGTGAGCTTTTCGTTTTGTGAAGATATAAGGCGTTTCTAGAGTCCTGACAGGAACCGGGTGACACAGTTTGAACAGCTAAGCCACAGCAGCGTTTCCAGGGGGAAGCGGAGCAGTCACACAGGAGTTCTACACCGCATGTGACCTAGCGGAAACGGTTCTATTCTTGGTCACACTGGGCTCGGCATGGGCCCCTGTGCTGAGCCTCAGCTTTCTTCACACAGCATTGTTATTACTCATAATCATTAATCATCATGAGCCATAAAATCTGATACAGAACACTAGGAGGCTTAAAGGAGGAATAGAAAGTTTTTCTTGTGCGAGAGCCTTCTTTAATCACATGCAGCATCCTGTGGTGTGATTTTAATTTTGTAATAACCGTTCTTCATTTATGGAGTTTCTGTGGATGGCTGATTACCAATGTAGCCCCCTCAAGCTTTTCTAATAATTTAAAAATACACATTTGTGTGCATATTTAAAAATAGTTAAGCGGATCATTGCAATTCTTATGTTAGAGAAAAAAGAGAAGACGGAAGCAAAATATTGTGAGTGAGTGTGTGTGTGTGTGTGTGTGTGTGTGTGTGTGTGTGTCTGAATATACTGAGTATTCAGCATGGGACCTTCACTCTGAGCTATATCCCCAGCCATTTTAACTTAGTGTTCGGTTTGGTTTGGTTTAGTTTAGTGACAGGATTTCACTGAGTCACTGAGTTGCCCAAGCTGGGCTTGGATTGGATTTGCTGTCCTCTTCCTTCAGCTTCCCAGAATGCTGAAATTGAAAGAAAAGATAGATCTTTGCTTGAATGATTGATCGATTTTTTTTTTTTAAGGCAGGGTCTCCCTATGTAGTTTAGAGTGGGCTCAAGGCCAACCTGAGCTGCATAGCAAGACCCTATCTCAGAAGAGGACCCTCAGCCCCCTAAAACTGGGGAGATAGTTCAGGAGCATAAGCACATGCCTGGCAAGCACAAGGTCCTGAGTTCCATCCCCATTACCCGCAACAAAAAAAAAAATGAGGACCCCCCAAACAATAAAAAACCAACAATCAGCTAGAAAAAAATTAACAAAAGACCTCAACAGACAGTTCACATAGAAAATATTAATTCTTTTAACTGCATGAAAATATGTTCAACATCATTCAGAATAAGAGAAATGCAATTAAATGTAGATTGAGATGCCATTTTTTACCTATCAAATTGTCAAAAATTCCTAAGTTTAATAATATACTCTGTAGGGGAAGCTGTGGGGAAAATGGCAAGAGTATAAGCTAGTTCAACCTTGCTAATTCAACTTGCCAATTCTCGTCAAAATTATAACCCATGTATCCTCTGACCGAACAGTATCATTCCTGAGAAGTTATCCTAGAGGTGTCCCTCTTAAGTGAGGCAATATCTGTGAAAGGTTATTTGTTGTGCATTTTATGTAATAGAAAAGATTGTGAGCCGGGCATGGTGGCGCACGCCTGTAATCCCAGCACTTGGGAGGCTGAGGCAAGAGGATCAGTGCAAGTTGGAGACCAGCCTGGGCTACAAAAGTTAGCTCAAGACCAGGCTGAACTGCACAGCGAGACCCTGTCTTAAAAAGGCAAAAAAAAAAAGATTGTAGAAATACAGCTACCACCAAAATAATATGACCAGGTTAATAACTTATGATAGATCCAATAAAGGCATAGTAGGTGTCCATAAGAAAAAGAAAGAAGTTGCTCTTGTCCCAATATAAGATTTCTAAGAAAAAAGACTTGGATGAAGAAATTTAACTGTATACATTGGCTATACAGTACATCGCTTTGGTGTGGCGGAGGCTGCGAGCCCAAGTATACAGTAGATTCAATTCAGTCACATTGAAAAGCCCATTTAATGATGTGAGTGCTTGGATATTCAATGAGATGGCTACATTATGTGTTTACAGCTGGCCAGCAAGGTGACCTGGAAGTCCAGAGGCTTAGTGCCACCCCAGATGCAGCCACGTGAGTGTTACTGGGGGTCACAGCACTGGTGGGTTTTATCACATTTGCATAAAGATGGAGTGGGTATTTGAGATTTTCAGAGTAAAAGTTGTCAGGCATGGCAGTGCATGCTTGGAGTCCCAGCACTGGGAGGTAGGCCGAGGCAGGAGGATCACCTGGAGTTTGAGGCCGGCATTGGCTAACGTGGGTTCAAGGCCAGCCTGAACTACAAAGCAGAACTGTGCCTTGGAAACCAAAGCAGAGTAGAGATGACCTTGGGGTGGGCTGCGCTGAGTGGGCGGGGCAGAATCAGAGCCTTGTGTTATTATTTTTTTTCTTGTTTCAGAACTTTTGTTTGTTTGTGTGTTTGTTTGTTTGTTTGTTTTTATGGCTGGCTCAGCCTGCCCTGAGGGCAGGGCTGGCGCAGCATGTGGTGCCCGGGATCAAACCGCGGTCCCTGCAGCCACCCAAGCTTTCCTAAGCAGGTGCTTTAGACCACTGAGCCATCCTGCTGGGCCCTGCCTTGTGTTATTTTTAAAAAAAAAATTCTCGCACTCAGGAGGCTGAGGCAGGAGGATCGGTGTGAGTTCGAGACCAGCCTGGGCTACAAAAGTGAGCTCAAGGCTAGCCTGAACTGCATAGCGAGACCCTGTCTCAAAAAGACCAAAAAAAAAAAAAAATTCTCTTATGGTACTAGGGATTAAAACCAGTGCTACTTCCTCAACCCTTTTTATTATTAGAGACAGGGTCCACCTAAGTCACCAGGCCGAAATGTGGAATCCTACTTCAACTTCCTAGCATGCTGGGACTACAGCCAGAGGCCACTGTATCCAGTTTAAAGACTTTATGTAGAAAGAATTAAACTTTGTTTTGTGTGCTGGTGAAATAGCTCAGCAGTCTAAAGCACCTGCTCAGGCAAGCTTAGGCAACCACAGGGACCTTGGTTCAATCCTCTGCACCATATGCTTTGCCAACCCCACCCCCAGGGTGGGCTGAGCTGGCCATAACATAAATAAACTTTATTTTGTATACATATCAATTGCTCACAATGAATGCAATTATGTATTCCAAACTGTATTAATAAAAATAAATGTTTTTGTGTGTATGTGTGGTACTGGGGATTGAACTCAGGACCTGGCACTTGCCAGGTAAATGCCTATTCTACTGAACTGTCTCCCCAGCTCCAGTAAAAATAAAATTTTAAAACCCGTGAACCATTGGACTGCATTAACCTTTAAAAATATTTATTTATTTATTTATTTTTCCAGAGCTGGAGCTTGAGCCTGGGACCTGCCTGCGAGCTCTGTACTACTGAGTGACAACCCAGTCCTCTGTTTATGCACAGCTTCTCTGAGCTCTGGCTGGCGCTGAGCTGCCACCCTGCCGCAGCCTCCCGAGGAGCTCAGATTGCGGTGATGTGTCACCGTCAGCTTTAATTTTTTTTTTTTTTTAATTAAAAAGAGCAGGGGCTGGGGAGATAGCTCTGTGGCACAAGTGCCTGCCTGGCAAGTGCAAGGTTGTGAGTTTGAACCCCAGTCACACACACACACACACACACACACACACACACACACACAAAGAGCAAGTAGACAAACATGATGATATCAAGGATTTGAATAGGAGAACCGACACATTTCATAGGCTCGCGTAGAAGCATGCACTGAACAAGTGAAGTATATGATTTCTTTGGCATCGCATACATAATTTTTTTTTAAGTCAGCCACCTGTTTGTGGGGCTGGGGGAATGACGTCTGCCATTACACAGTTCACACTGGTCTCGGTTTCACTGTGTAGCACAGGCTGGCTTCCAATGCATGGCAATACTCCTGCCTCAGCCTCCTGGATGCTGGGATTACAGGCGTGCGCCACGGTGCCCGGCATTCGTTGACCATCATTGTTATATTATACAGTGTGCCTTGTCACAATACTGCACCGTAAAAGTAGGAACCAACAATAAAACGTGACATCAGAAGTTATCACATGTTGGGAAATCCTCCATCGCCCTCATTTTAGAATGAGTTAAGAAAGCACAAATGGTCAAGTATTTGGAACTGAGTGACAAAAAAAAACCTTATAAAATACAGACATCAAGGGACCAGGGAGTTAATAGCTCTGTGGCACAAGTGTCTGCCTGGCAAGTGAGAGGTCGTGAATTCGAACCCTGGTCCAACAACAACAAAACCAGCCATCAAACTCTGTGAGATGCAGATAGAGGAGCATATATATTAGGAAACAAGCTGGGTGTGGTGGCCCACACCTGTAATCCCAGCACTCGGGAGGCTGAGGCAGGAGGATTGGTGCAAGTTCGAGACCAGCCTGGGCTACAAAAGTGAGCTCAAGGCCAGCCTCAACTGCATAGCAAGACCCTGTCTCAAAAAGACAAAAAAAAAAAGGAAACAAGAAATAAATTAGTGTTCAACTTAAACCTAGAGAAAAGACAAAATTTCAAGCCCAGGGGGCTTCTGGGTTACCTTGGGGGCTTTCAGGTTAGCTCAGTCAGTGGTTTAAGCGCTTGTGTGGGCAATCCCAGTCAAGCACAGGGGACAGTGGTTCGATCCCCAAACCCACCCTTAAGGCAGCCTAAGCCAGCCCACCCCCCAAAAAAACCTTCTCAAACCCAATGACTGTAGAAGGAATGGAGAAAAAAAAAAAAGAAAAGAAGACTCAGATTGATGAAACAGGAAACAAACCAAAAAAGAAAAAGAAAATTATAAAAAAAAAGAACTTTCTTTATTTACATTATAGCCGGCTCAACCTGCCCTGGGGGTGGGACTGGAGCAGCATATGGTGCTGGGGATCGAAACATATTCCCTATGGCTACCTAAGGCTTGCCTAAGCAAGAGCTTTAGACCACTGAGCTATCTTGCCAGCCCCAGGAAATGTTTTTAAGAGGCAAAATAAGCAGACATCTGGCAAAAGTGATAGGTTGGAGACAGAGACAGTGTTAGGACGACAGTGCATGTAGCTGGGTATCTGGTAGAGATTTTAAATCAGATGTCATGGTTGGTGTCCAGTTGTCCCCCAAAAGCCACATGCGTCACTGGGGCAGCTTCTAGAGTTTGCAATTATTCACAATCCAATGTTGGGCTTATGGGTGAGAGTGCTACCACCTCCCTGGGGCACGGAGCCTGAGTGCAGCATAGAAAAGGGAGAGAGAGGCATGCGAGCTGCCACAGCTGCTGCTCCTCGCTTTGCCCTTGGCTGTTTTCTGCCTCCATGAGCTGCTGCCCTCTGCCCTGTGCCACTGTGCCTTGGAGCCATCCCTGTATGGACTGAAACCTCCACTAACTGAGCTAAATAAAGCTTTCCTTCCTTAATTCTGGGGTTGGGTATTTTGTTCCAGCCATGAGAGAAAAGTAACTGAGACAGCCGGTAGATTGAACCCCTGACCCCTGCACCTGCTTGCAGGTGCTTTAATCTGCTAAACTATTTGGCCAGCCCTCTAGTTTGCTTTTTGAAGGTTGCATAACCTTATACTAAGACCGGATAAGGACAGTGAAACAACAGATTAAAATCAATCTTTAATTGGCTATAAGTACAAAATTCTAAGTAACTTATAATATTAAATCCAACAGTGTGCCGGGCGCGGTGGCGCACGCCTGTAATCCCAGCACTTGGGAGGCTGAGGCAGGAGGATCAGTGTGAGTTCGAGACCAGCCTGGGCTAAAAAAGTGAGCTCAAGGCCAGCCTTAGCTGCACAATGAAACCCTGTCTCAAAAAAAAAAAAAAAATCCAACAGTGTATTAAAAGTGATCACCATGATCATGCAGAGTTTATTTCAGGATAACATCAGAAAATACATTAATTTTATTCAATACATTAACAGATTGAAGGAAAAAACACCATATGATTTAAATAGCTCCAGAAAAGCCACTTAGCGAGATTCAATACCCATTCATGATTAAAAAAATTTCTTGGCAAGCTAGAATTCAAAGGCTTTTTCCTCCCCTCCTGTACTAAGGATTGAACCTAGGGCTTTGCAAATGCTAAACAAGTGCTCCATCTGGGCCCTGTTATATTAAAATGTTTGTTTGGTACCAGGAACCAAACTCAGGACCTTGTGCTGCTGAGATATATCGCTTGCCCTGTTTGCGTGTGTGTGTGTGTGTGTGTGTGTGTGTGTGTGTGTGTGTGTGTGTGTAACAAGCCACAGGCCTTGCGCTTGCCTAAGCAGGCACTTTAATTTTATTATTATTATTTTTTAACATTATGGCCGGCTCAGCCTGCCCTGGGTGGTGCTGGCACAGTATGTGGTGCCAGGGATTGAACTGCGGTCCCTGTGGTTGTCTAAGCCTTCCTAAGCAGGCGCTTTAGACCACTGAGCCATCTCACCGGCCCCATAAACAAGCACTTTAGACGACTGGCACATGTTCCTTTGTTTTTGAGATAGGTCTCTCCATGGAGCCCATGCTGGCCTAGAACTTGCGGCGCTCCTCTTCCCTCAGCCTTCCAAGTGCTGTGATTGCACGCATGTGTCACTGTGTATAGCTAAAATTTTTTAGTTTCAGACAGGGTCTCCCTCCATGGTTCCGCAGGGCTCAAACTTGTGATCCTCTTACCTTAGCTTCCTGAGGCACAGTGATTAATGTCATGTGCTGCCATGCCCAGCCTTCTGTTCTTCAAAAGCTCACAGCAAGCCTCACAGCGAGCCCCACGCTCAGTTGTTCATCTGTGGAAACAATTCCTCTAGCGTCCCAAGTCACCAGGTTGCCAGCGATTCTGATCTACATACAGCACTGTGCTAGTGGCTCTAGGCACGCGATGTTAGAAGAACCAAGAAGCTAGGGAAGCAGAGAACTAATGAGGCTTGCAAGGTTCCTAGGTAAGAGTGTAACACAGAGGAAACAATGGTGGCTGGTGATGGCTCCGTGGTAAAGGCCTTGGGTTCAATCCCAGCATTCCACGCGATCCCCTCAAAGAAAGAGCCAAAGAAAATTCTCCGTAAGGAAGGCACCATTTCTTCATATGGTAAACAGTAGCATATAAACAAGAACAACAAGCTGGGCGTGGTGGTGCACGCCTGTAATCCCAGCACTTGGGAGGCTGAGGCAGGAGGATTGGTGCAAGTTCAAGACCAGCCTGGGTTACCAAAGTGAGCTCAAGGCCAGCCTGAACTGCACAGTGAGACCCTGTCTCAAAAAGACAAAAAAAAAAAAAGAACAACAACAAAGAATTAAAAGTCCTAGGAGTGAACTGTGCTCAGTAAAGCACCTGCCAGGCCCTGAGCTCCATCCCCGCACCTGCAACAAAATAAAACAAACAAAAATCCCTATAAATTTATACATAAAAGCGCAAGGAAGAGTTCAACAAATTATGGCAGCAGAAAGGAAGGCTCAGTCATCGTAAAGGGGTAACTCTGCCCCAGTTGATCTCTCAACTCTGTGTGACCTTAACAAACGGTCCTAGGAGATTTTGTAGCACTTTGACAGACGGCCCTTAAATGCATACAGAAGAGGAGCAGCTAGAACAGACCAGCTCCAGCTCTAAAATAGGGAATAAAGACCAGAAAGAAAGCAAAATAGCATCAGCCTAGAGTAAATAAAAAGGTGAGATTGATGCAGAAAAAAACAAAAAGATAGTGGCTCAGAACAGAACGCCCAGAACCAAATTCTGAGAGTTGTGAGGTCCTGGTCTCTGAAAGGGACAGTCTCACAAGCTGGAAGGGTGAAGTTTTTTTTAATTTATTATTTTATCTTTTATTTAGTACAGGGTCTATAAGGTCTCACTACTCAGATAAGACTCCTTAGTGATCCTCCAGTTTTCAGACTCCCAAACACTGGATTACAGGCGTGTGCCACCACAACGAGTCTCAGCCCGGTCTCAGCATGCCTCAGGGATGGGGCTGGCGTGGCAGGCTGGGGACCAAACTTCTGGCCCCTGTGCCTGCATAAACAGGTGCTTTAATCAAATGAGCTATGTAGCTGGCCCAGAAGGGTGCACTCTTTTTTTTTTTTTTTTCATTTATTTATTTATTTAATTTTTGAGACAGGGTCTCACTGTGCAGTTCAGGCTGGCCTTGAGCTCACTTTTGTAGCCCAGGCTGGTCTCGAACTCACAACAATCCTCCTGCCTCAGCCTCCCAAGTGCTGGGATTACAGGCGTGCGCCACCACGCCTAGCTTGGAAGGGTGTACTCTTAAGGAATGAGAGGAGGAAAACGGTTTTTCTGTAAAAAATATAAGAAATTCCTTGTTCCATAAGAATTAGAGATTTGAGCATGAAAGCAAAAGTTTTGAAAGATTAAAGGAAAATATTGTGGTAGTGTGTGCCTGTAACCAGAACACCAAGGAAGCTGAGGCAGAAGGATCACCTAGAGTTCGAGGCCAGCCTGGACTACAAAGTGAAACCCTGCCTCAAAAAAAGTACATAAGGAAAATACTTTTATTCAGTTTTGAATATATATATAATTATATATAATAACTATATAATATATAATTATATAACAAATCTGAATATATATATATATATATATATATATATATATGAATTGGTTCTTCTGATTCTGCAAGCCTAGAAATTCCAGATCTGCCATCTGGAGACTATAAATTTGGTTTTTTAAAAAATCTGAGGGCCAGCCACATAGCTCAGAAGATTAAAGCGTCTGCTAGGGAGAGCCCAGTGGCAGGGTTCAATCCCTAGCCTGCCATCCTGGCCCCGCCCCTGGGGAGCCCTAAGAGGGTGGTAGAGACTGACCATGGTAGCATGTGCCTGTAATCGCAGCACTTGGGAGTCTGAAAGCAGGAAGAATCACTACAAGTCTGATCTGCGTAGTGACAACCTATAGAGTCTGTACTAAGTACATTAAAAGGAGAAGAAGGAGTATGTACGCATAAGCTTCCATCCCTTCCCTCGTCCCATTCCTCACCATCTGAGAGTCGTCACTTTGTCAGGATCTGGCTTTTGCGGTACTTCTCTGTATTAGAAACTATCTGCACTGCCCTGTCCTTCTCCCGGTCAGTGATCTTGGGTGCCCTCGGTGATGGGACTTGTCCTAGTTTCTTTTCTCACATTGCTGGGACAAATACCCAACACCCAAAACAAAGGAAGGAAAGGTTTATTTAGCTCACAGTTACTGGAGGTTTCAGTCCATACTCGGCCAGCTCCAAGGCTGAGGGGCACATGGCAGAGAGCAGCAGTTCATGGTGGTGGAACAGCAACAAGGGCAACAGAGGCAACGGAACAACCAGGGGAGCAGAGAGCAACAGCGTGAGTCTGTCTCTCTGTCTCTATATTAATTCAGGCTCTCCGCCTCAGCCTATCCGCCTCAGGCCACACCTATAATTCCCAGCAGTACTCAGATGCATAATCTCATCCCTACTAAAACACATAATACCGGTGGCTCATGAATCAAATCTCAAACTCTAGAAGTCGCGGCCCGGTGACTGCATGAGGCTTCGGGGGGAGAACTAGACATAAACCATAACGGGACTCTTGGCTGGTGACTGGACTGGAGGGAGCTTTCCTGGGAAATCATGCAGGCTCCCTCCAGGGCCTGCCCAGACATGACTGGCAGAACCCCTAAGCGGGGGGCACCTCACCCGTCGTCTCTTCGTTAATGCGTGCATCAGTTTCTCGCTTCGTTTTCTGTTTTGCTGCTATTGCCCATGGCAGTCAGACTCTAGGTGCCTCTGACCGTGAACTCACACCAGCAACTCCTTGGGAACCTGCCAGTGCGGAGGTTCTGGACTTCCGCCGCACCGTGGTCCCTCGGGTCATTCTGAGCCCGCTAGCTTCTGGGACTCATCAGCTCCTGGTTCCCGGGCTCGCAAATGCACCTCTGAGTGCGGGAGCCTTTGTGATAGATTCCCTCCTGTGTGTAAGTATCCGATGGCCTGTTCCGTCCCCCTGCAGGGCCCTAGCCACGTCCTGTGTGCAGTGCAGCGGTTTCCTCGCTGCTCTTCATGGCTGCCGGGTACAACATCGCATGGCCCAATTTCAGTTTGTTCAACAAGTTCCCTAACAACTGGCTTATATTTTATTTATTTATTTTGAGACAGAGTCTGGTGTATATAGTACAGGCTGGCCTTGAACTCCCTGTGTAGCCCACGCTGGCCTCAAACTAGTGTCTATTCCTGCCTCAGCCTCCAGAGTTCTGGGCTCACAGGTGTACGCCACCACACCTGGCATGCTGTCTGCTGGTCCTGGCCTGTCCTCACAGGTCCTCTGATGTCAGTAAAACTCCTTTTCCCAGAAGACCCTTTTTCCGTTCGCCCCATTTCCTGCCCGGATGGTGCACACCTAGCACCAGAGGTGGAGGAGTGCAAGGACCTCAGCGTTCGTTCCCTCAACACCTGCGGCTCTTCAGGGCCGAGGCCCGCTCTTCTCTCCAGGCAATAAACCTCTAGCGTTCGCTGGAGTAGAGGAAAGATTGTCACCCGGGAGAGGAGATCGGAGGTCAAGTAGCTCCAGGAACAGGATTTCCACGGGCCCTCCTCTGTACCTGTCACTGCCAGTATCTGCTCTTTGGGGTGCTCTGTGGAAGGGGGTGCTATTTATTTTTTCCCACCTGCTGGCTTAACATTCGCTTCCTTGGAGTTTCCTAAGCCACCTGTCACCCAGCTGTTTCCCAGCCTTCAGCCTCTCTGTCCTTGCAGGATTCTGATTTTTACATATGCATTTCCTTGATGCTTCAGAGGCCTTTGGGGAAGGAGCGGGACTGATTCTCCTATTTAGCGCCCCACTGTGTGTGTGTGTGTGTGTGTGTGTGTGTGTGTGTGCGCGCGCGCGCGCGCGAGCGCTACGCGGGCACAGTGCTAGGAGGTTGAACTGTCCCTCAGAGGTTGAATGGATCCCGAGCTGAAGAGGACCATGTGGTCTGAGAGTGGGGAGAGGTAGGCGGGTGCAGGTGTAGGAGGGCCTAGATCAGAGCCCAGGCATGCCCACCCATTAGAGGCCTGAGGAGGGAAAGGGAGTGAATGCAAACTTCCTGTGGGAGGGGCTGTCAGGAGCCTGATATTCATTCATTCATTCATTCATTGTAGAAGGGATCAAACACCAAACATGGGGTCCTCGCCACTGAGTCATAGTCTCCCATGACTTTCTTTTTTTATTTTTATTTTTAAATTTTTTTCCTGTTTCAGAACTTTTTTTGTTTGTTTGTTTATTTATTTTTATGGCCAGCTCAGCCTGCCCTGAGGGCAGGGCTGGCGCAGCATGTGGTGCCGGGTTTCGAACCTCGGTCCCTGCAGCCGCCTAAGCTTTCCTAAACGGGTGCTTTAGACCACTGAGCCACCCTGCTGGGCCCCAGTCTCCCTTAACTTTGATACAGTTTCTCAGGTTGTCTAGGCCAGATGTGAGCTTGCAGTCCTCCTGCCCCAGCCTCTGGGAGTGTCGGGATCACAGGTGTGCACCAGGGTGTCCCATTTCCTTTCCTTTGCAGCGGTTTTCTGTTGAGCCCATTATTACCTGGGCTGGACGGCACATCTGCCAGTTAACCGCGTGGCAAACCATGGCCACGTGACCAAGTTCTGGTCAGTGACAAACTGTAGAAGCCCAAGTGCGACCCAGTGAAGACGCCGGGTGATAAATACAAGCAGAAGTGACACCTCAGAATTCCAGAAAGGACAAACAAAGGGTGTGCACTGGACATAACCCTGAGGGAGGCTGAGGCAGGAGAATTACAAGTTCATGTCCTGCCTCCCCAGTTTAACAAGCCAGACCCTGTCTGTAAAAGAAACAAGGACAAAACACGTGTGGATGGGGGAGGAAAACCCTTCTAGTGAGTGGTAGAGGCCCCCTGGGTTCAATTCCCAATTGCTTTAGGGTGTGGAAGTCAGTTAGTCGGTGGAAATAACTTCTCTTTTTTCTGTTTTCCTCTTTCTTCCAGATTGAAGGTTGGATGCAATAATAGGTGCTGCAGCAGTTATTGTGTGATATGAGGTATTGAGGAAAGAAGAAAAACCCAGGTTTAAGGATATTGGGTTAACCATTTCAGGTCTGGACTGCTTATTGCTAGACTTTTTTTTTCTTTTTCTTTTTCTTTTTTTCTTTTTTTTTTTTTTTGCGGGACTGGT
>PVJA010030729.1:0-25522 GCA_004027025.1 Myocastor coypus
GCCCTCCCCTCCCCTCCTCTCCTCTCCCCTTCCCTTCCCTTCCTTTCCCTTCCCTTCCCTTCCCTCCCCTTTTTCTTCTTTTCCTCTGATTTCCCTTTCCTTTCTTTTCCTATTTTCCTTTTCTTCTCTTTTTCTGAGAGTGTCTCAGTGCATTGCTCAGGTGGGACTCATACCTACCACCCATCCATCTCAGCCCTTACTTCTAAATCTTCAATCTCACTCCTTGCCTGGAGCTAAGTTCCAATGTTCATTCTTCCATAAGCATTTTCTTCAAGTGCCTGGTACTTTTTGCAAAATGTTGGTTTTTGACTGAATTAATTTTCTTTTTATAAACATTTTCTATGAAGCCACTTAAAGGCTATCACCCTCACTGATGCAAAGTCCTTCAGAGCAAGAGTGACACTCATCTATGCACCATTCTCCAGAAGTAGCACTTAGATATTTGATATTGAACATCAGAGAACAGGGCCAAAATTCTAGATTTCCAGTGCAAATTATTTTGTGTAATCTGTATTTCACTTTTTTTTTTTTCTTGTGGAAAAACAGTGAGGGGAAAACATCAGACTTCGTTTGATGCTGAATTTGAGTTTTGCATCGATTCTTTACAAAGAGATTAGCAATGTGTACATGATTTTAACTAATTGACTAAGGTGACAGGTCACTTTAATTAAGCAGGTTTGTATATTGTTCTGAGTTAAATTCTTATTCAGTGTCTCGGATTCCAGTGACACAGGAGAACGGCTGAACTTTTCAACTCTGCGCTGTTTATTTAGACATTGCGCAGACGGAGCCAAAGGAAACCTCTCCAGAATCACCTAAAAGAACATTTTCTTTAACTGCATAAGATCATGAGAAAACAAAACCTCTCTGTTCTCAAATGACACTTTAATCGCATACAAGGAGAGTGCAGAAGCAATCAGCTCTGCCACGCGCTATCAAAACAAGAGAAATGTAAACCAGCTATCAATCTGCGACGCTCGTGAAGCGCACAGACTGCGCTTCGCACTGCCGGCCGCGGTCGGCGACACGGCAAGAGCGACCCCGAGCGCGCCGTAAGGCAGAAAGGGTAGCAGGGAAGACCAGGACCCTTCCTTTCATAATATGATCTTAAAGTGAATGAAGCTGATTGATAAAGTTCAGACGGGCTCTTTTCTCATGAATTTGTTCCTGAGTTAAACAGTGTTCACCCTCTCATACGGCCTTCCACACTGGTGCACGTATTTCAGGCTTAGGACAAACTAATTTTCTTTTACAGATTCCTGACTGATTCTTCTGGGCCCAATAGCACTGTTGCCTTGGAGAGACAGAGAGAGAGACTGGTCCGGACCATAGCAGGTACAAACTCCGCCATGTTTTCATCTGTTTTTCCTACAGCAAGTCTAACTTGAGCGGCAGTTTGGGGCCAAAGCTAAAACCTCCGCGATCGTGAGATTGGACGAGGTTCACACACAATGATCTGACAAGAAAGAAAAGCACTTCGCCCATGGTGGATCCACGACTGCCTGGATGGTGCCGGAGCGCTTTCCGCTCATCTCTTCTGTCCAGGACGGTGGCCTGGGGCCCCCAAGGTCTTCCCTTGTCCTGCATATAGGAACCCATACCGGCTTCCTGAGTCCCCCACTTCCCACCCGTCTATCAGATGATGTGAAAGAATGAAGCAGAGACCTTACAAATGCCCGAAGACCAAAAATTCTGTCAAGGAGAAAAAGAAATATTAAAAAAAAAAAAAAAAAAAGAAAGAAAAAAGAAGAAAGACAATAAATCCCTAAATCCCTGCACATGTAAAAGCTTTCTTAGTTTTTTTTCCCACTTCTAAAGAAGACGAGTCCAATCAGAACCCATTCGAAACCACAGGAGTAAAAGTGGAGCAATCTGTTCTTCACATCCTCCAGAACAGGCAGAGGGATGAAAACGAGGCTGAGTTCCCTGTAGTCAAACATGCCCACAAGTAGCAAACTTTGACTTCGCCATGAGCCACGTAAGCAGCTGCTGAATAATCGGGTCTTGGTTTAAATCCGTAGAGATGGTCCTTTTATGTGTGGTAGGTGGACTTTTGATTTTTATCTCTGGGACAGATTTGGGAGTTATTTTGTGACTCTGGCATCGAAAATGAAGAAAGCGCTTATAGGGGCCAGCTCATGCAGCCTTGGAGAAGTGTGTGTTTAACTCCTCCTGTACATTAGGCTTTGTATGGTTACCATACAAGAATCACAAGGCGCTGTCTACTCAAGCTCAACACACCTATGTGGAAAAGCATTCTGAAAGCACTTCATCAGGCAAATGGTCAACACCCAAATCCTTGAATGCACGTATTTTACCAGAAATTAGAGCATTTTTTATCTTTTCTTCCATTACGTTCAATGAATAGGTGGCATTAGCAACACTAAAAGGAGAGCCACACTATATACAGAAAGAATAATTTCTGAATCACAGCAGAAGACTTAAAATTCCTCCCGCGTCTTTGTGATAGAAGTTTCCAGGTGCCCAGGTTTTATTCGTGCCTGTGACACAAAACAGGTTAGAGGTACCAGAAGTGGCGCTTCTCAGTACACAGCAATGCGAGTGTCCTATGTCCAACGTGGCATTGTCTTTTTTTCTGTTCTAACTGTGTTGCATTCCTAAAATGTAAGGGGCTATTTTCTTAAGTCTTTTCAAATGATGCAAAGTCCTGCGCAGGATAATCCTCCATGTCGGGTAGTGCCAGCTCTCCGTTGTCTTGGGAGTTCGCCTCCGTGGTGGAGGCTGCCTGTATACACCAGGGCTGGCTTGCGTGGTAACTTTGCAGTGTGGAGCGAATTCCACTCTCGCATGACTGGAAGGCATGGTCAGTTCTACTTTCGTTAGCCCGACAAATCTTTCTGGATGAGTACTCAAGTACACCAGGGAATTTCAGAGTCACTCTAGCCCCCTTGTACCCTGCAAGTAGATTCTTAGTGAAAATGTCCATATCCAATATCAGCTAAGGAAATTTTAATTTTAATTTTAAAAACAAGTCACAGAATGCATTTTAATGAAGAAAATCTGAACAACCATACCAAGACTCCATTCTCTCGCAGCCAAAGCACATTCCACTGAGGAAATACCTTCAGCTGCAGAAGAAAGACACTTTGCCAGGAAAAGAGAGTAGCCCTGCATGTTTATCATTCTGCAGAATGCAGATTTTTTTTTTTTAACAAGCTCTTGCTTTTAAATATGGGCTGATCTTGAACTCACTGTATAGCCCAGGCTGGCCTGGAACTCAATGATCCTCCTGCCTTGGCCTCCCAAGTGCTAGAGTTTCAGGCATGCACCTCGTGTCTGGTTCTTGTTCTGCAGAATTTCATCTCCAATAACATTTGCCTACTTCCATCCATGTGCACACCTGAGTTGAACCAGTTATTCAGAAGAGTGGTTATTATTTATTTGGAACAACAGTAAATAAAGTGGAAATGTTGATAAGAAGATTTAAATTATTATGCAAACTGTATTTTGTAAGATGCAGAGATAACTGCTAAACTCATTAGCAGAATTAATAAATCCCAACCAAGCTAGGCACATGAGGGCCTTTGCCCTGAATGTTCAATGTTCCTAATTGCATAGATTGATTTGAGCAAAGAAAACAATACTGATAGGGGTGTAGTGAAGTCCAGCCACAGAGTCACTGTGATGTTTGGGTTGTTTGAACCTATAAAATAACAGAGCAACACTACTTTTATTTTGATGGTTGGAGGCATTTTGATTCAGATATAAAACTAGTAGCTCCCAGATTTTGTAAGAGAATCCCTTAATGATTAATTGCAAAATATTTTACAAAATGGTAAAGGTCCACCCTTCTAAGGTCTTCTCTTTCCTCTTCTTTGTTCCTTCGTGTCAAAAAGTGCGAATGCCCCCATTAGAATTAATTCTGGTCTGATTCACTAGACATCTGTGATAGCACCAGTAGTCTTAACCACTGCCCAATCAGAAACTGCCACCCTCTGACTAGGACTTTACATTCTATCCACTGATGCGTAAGATCAAAGGAAAAAAAAAAATGATCGAAAGATCACCATAATAACGACCCAAGTTAAGTTGCTATGGCAGAGTCATTTTTTTAACTTTGAAAGTACAATGATGCTTTTTGGTTAAAATTATGCAGCCTTGAAATAACTCTGAGTAAATGAATGAGGAGCCATTAAGAGATTTCTTGAAAGTTTTCATTAGCTGTAAAATACAATAGCTGAGAGCTTTCGAATGTTCTACTCAGTTGGAGACTCTCATGTCTTTGTGATATTCTGGTGACAATTTCTATTCTAAGTGTCAAAAACAACTCCGCTCTCTGGAGCCAGTCGTGTAGTATTCTCTCCTTTTAATATTCTAATCGTGAGGTGTGAAGCGAAATGGTTGCACTGCGTAATGGTGGTGAAGCAGCGGCGTGTCAATGAGACAGGGCAGGTGACGGACTCTGAAGCAGTCCCCGAGGTGCGCTCCAAGTGCACTGGATGAAGATTCCCCTGGGAAAATTTTCTCATTAGTTCTCAGACACAGTTCAGTAATCCAACAGCACTGAGTTACCATTAGTCACAAGACCAAAATGTGTTACTTTCCATGCCTTAGTTCCTTTATTTGTACGTGTCATTTTCGGGCAGGAAGCCATGGGTTCTGCTCTCAAGCAAGCCAGGCAGGGGACTGTCTGCAGATTGCAGCGTGGTGCAGGGCTGCTAGGTTCTGCTGATGTTGTCTCTGTTGCGGGTAAATGGAGCAAATTCAGAGGCTTCAGCAGCTCCAAGTGCGCTCCTGTCAATCCTTCCACGCTAGAACTGTTAAATACATACAAACACCTCAAGCATATCTCTACCAACAATCTAGGAAACACCGTGTGGTTTGAAAAACTCACATTTTTAGAAAGCTCTGCCTCTATGTCTACTTACAAACTTTTGTCATTGTTTAAAGGGACTTGGCTTTACTATATTTCATCAGTTACTTATTTGTGGTTTTTCTTATGTTTTTACTACAGTGTCTCACTATGCAGTTTGTACTTGCGGTGATCCTCCTGCCTCAGCCTACCCAGCACTGGGGTTACAGGTGGTCACCACTGCACCAGGTCTCATGTCCTGGTGTGTTCCGTGTTCCTCGGGGGTGGGGCAGCGGGTCACGTGGTGCTGAGGATCCAACTCCAGGGAGTTTATTGTAAAACCAATCTCCACGCAGAAACTATATTCGCCACTTTAGGATATCAACTTCTGCCTAAACTAATAAATTATTGAATAATATATTATGTACGTGAAAATAAAATATGTAGGCTTTATACCACATTAGAGGAAATAAAATTCAGTGCCCTGGAGACTAGAAATTTTGCTGGGCAATCACTCCGTAAAGGTATTCAATGCGTAGATTATACGTAGATATTTTGTTTTTCCTTCTCATAAAATAACCCTTTTTCTGTGCTCCGAAAGCCAGCTATGCTCCCACGGAGCAGATTAAGGCTGTGATGGGCTGGGGATGGCGCGCTTCGCTCTTGACTACGCCAGGAACCGAGGCTTGTGTCCCTCATCCGTCGTCTCAGTTCTTCTGCTAGCATTATGAAGTAATACTGAAATCTATGAAAGTGACCAGAAAGTGAGCCAGGCGGGTGCTCAGAACGGCGTGCTGCCTCCCCAGCCCACTGGATCATTTTAAGTAGGTTTTCATCTGCAGCTTTACTCCCTCCCATCATAACCATCCAGGGCTGCACTGGACCTCTTCCTTTTAAGCCACTTTTCTCCTCCAGGATACTCAACTCCAAAACATTACAAAGTACAAGCAAATATAGGGTGCAAACGAGCAGCGGCTGCCAAGATGTGCAGAAGGGCTCAAGAGCGTTGTCAACTATGTTTTAAGTCAGAAATATCATGAAACATTTTTCTGAAGCTAAGTAAGAATGTTCACAGACTTCGAAGACTCCTGCTGGAAGGGAATAGTCCAGTCCCTGCTCTCCTCTCTTGCCTGCTTTTCTGTGCTTGGAAATAAATGTTTTTGTGCTTTAAAGCATATTTTATTTATTTAGTCTTTGTTGACAAGATCAATTCTCACAACAGCAAGGATAATGAAAGAGAAACTCATTAAATTATAAAATTAAAAGCCTGGAAGCTGCTCTGTATTATTAAAAAAATTACAGGCACATTTTAAATCTTAGTATCAAATTGTTGTCACTTTTAATAAGTAAAAATCCTTGTGTTTAGCAGGTAGTACAGAAGAATACTATTATCATAATTTAGCCATTTTTTCCTTCAAATTGACTTTAAGTGTTATCTTGATGACAAATACTATCATTTCTGGTGATTAGATACAATCTAAACTTGCACTTTAAGAAATCATTTTGACTTGGGCTGATGGTATCATGGGTCTTCATAGTGTTCTGGGCTATGATTATAATTTGAGGGGAGCGTTTTCTAAGAAAGCAGGTCATTTTTGACATCACAGCTTATGGATATACTTTTCAAAAATAAACAAACAAAAACTATGTCCTAATTTGTGTTCATTTGATAATTATTTTGGCAACGTAAACTTTTGTTTGAGGATTGTAAAGAATTGGGCTGGCCAAATAGCTCAGCAGACTAAAGCACCTACAAGCTGGGGCAGGGGCCTGGAGTTCCATCTCAGAGCCTGCTGTGCTGGGCCCCACCCCCCAGGGTGCACTGAGCCCCCAACTGAGACCGGGCATAGTGGTGTGTGACTGTAATCCCAGCTCTTGGGAGCCTGTAAACAGGTGGATCACTACGAGTCCAATCTAGTAGTGAGACCCTGAATACCCTGTAGACCCTTCCCTAAAATACTAAAAAAAAAAAAAAAAAAAAAAAAATATAGAAACCCACAAAAACCCAGATTGTACAGAATTGCTCATTGGCACATATAATTTAGTATGGCAAAGAGCAAAACGAACAATGGAAACAGTGAAATTGTTCAGGGCATTTGTGAAACCAGAAATCAAGGGCAGGTCCTGAAAGGAGGACACCCGTCATTGTCCAGATTTTGGTACTCATGAGCTGAAGACAATGCGCGAACCTGTCTATGTTTTCCTGTTTCTATGTGAGACAGCTCTGAAGAATCTTTTGGCAATTTTCTTACTGTCACTGGAACACCATATCTTTACTGCAAATGCTCTCATGGGCACGCACATGCAGGTCAACACGCATGCGTGTGCACACACACATACACACACACCGACGCATGCGCGTCAGGGCCCACCCAACAGAGGCATTCTTTTGTGGGTGTCCTATCACTTTCTGAAGCACTGAAGACGTGGCTTTCGCATGGTTTGCAATTTCCAGGGCTCTTGGCCCACACTTAATCTCATCATGTTCCTTTAACACCCCACCACCCGCCCTCTTAAGGCGTGGGAGTTGCCGTAGTGTGGCTTTTTTCCCTATGTTGCACCTGTAAAATGGGCAGTGCAGTGTAGTTCTCCACTGTCACAGGAAAAACTGTAAAATGAAGCAACATTTTGATGGAGTCTCTCATATCAGTGTGCTCTTGTTCATATGCATGTTTGAAGTGTATGTTTGCTATATGAATAAAAAAATACCTAGAAGGTGTATAACAGAGTATGAGAAGAAATGATAAACAAATACATAAATTCAGTTGAATCCTCTTTCTTTCTTTCTTTCTTTCTTTCTTTCTTTCTTTCTTTCTTTCTTTCTTTCTTTCTCATTCCTTTCTTTCTTTCTTTCTTTCTCTCCCCTCCCTCCCTCCCTCACTCCCTCCCTTCTTTTCTTTTTTTCTCTTCCTTTCTACCTAACTTCTTTCTTTCTGGCTACTGGTCACTTTACACGTCACTTCACTAAATGAGGCTGGATTCGTTCTCCCAGAAGACCACCTTTGTAACTGAGTTATTTAGTATTTTCTGAAACTAAGCAGCCAAAAGAGAAAGGCACTTGACACCTGCAGCAAGTATCTCGGCTCTTTTCATATTGTCAATAGCTCTTCTGATAGCACTGTTCTTTTGACAGCTGGAAGCAGATGTGTGGGTTAAGTATGGGAGCAATTCAAATGTCCACAGTAAACTGCAGGGGGGCAGAGAGAGCTCAGAGAGCAGCGGCTTTAAAGTAATTGACTAATACAGTAAGGATATTAAAGTCATTTAGTGCCCAAAGGGAACACACTGCTCCCTGACCCCCAGCCACTTTGGAGTAATCTAGCATTCAATCCAGCGTGTAATGACTGCCAGGCCTGTCAGTCCTCCAGGCGCTCCAGCCAAATGCCTGTGGCTACCGCGGGCTTATGGTAAAAGGACAGAAATGGAAGGAAATGACTCTCAGTCAGTCTAGGATGTGATAATGTTATTGCTCCGATGTAGTCTATATTGTCCCTGCGCAGTTTAATCTGGTGAGACCCATGTCAAAAAATTGCCCTTACTCCCCAGAGGTCTTACTCAGCCTTTTAGTAACACAAGTGGGTTTGAAAGGCAAGGGGCTAACTGATTCGATGAATCGCTTCCAGCTAATACATAAAAAAAAAAAAGAGGTCAACCGTGGCTTCCAGGCTATGCAGGGAAGGCATAAATGAGTAGCCTGGTAGTAATCTGATTTGTAAATCCTTGCTTTCTTGATCGTATCGGGCAAAGTATTTTTTCAATACCAAATATTGACACAGAACTTTATTCAGGGTGGCTCCATGCCATTTAGTGCCCGGGCCAAGAGGAGGTGTGCTAGGGCAGAGCGTTCCAGTCACAGAAAGGGGGCGGTGGATCCCTTTCTGCCTCTTGGAGCCCATAGGAGTAGCCTAACTTCTGGGAAGTTTGCATTTTAACTAAGGTGTCTTGCGTGTGGGATATATAATTATTGCCTCGGCCTGAAGAACAAGAGAGAGAATCTAAGCGATTGTCCTTGTTTGTTGCTTTGATTTTGCTAAAGAAGGCAGTGGAAATTGACCCATAGAGGGTCTCTAAAGTTCAGTACTCTGAGATGAGGTGATCGTTGAAATCTCATTTTAATATCATACAAAGAGTCTTGTATTTCTTAGTCACTTCGCCATTTACTTCTCCAAAGCTACGACATAGATTCTGTGGAAAGAGAAAGCTCCTGGGACACGAACACTATTATTTTTAGAGAACATTAAGGTTATGTAAGAGGAAGCATTTTATTTATTTTGGTATCATAAAAGTCTGCCCCTCTCTCCACAAGGTAAGTTTTATCCAAAGTCAGGAATAAAGTGAACATTTACTTGCTTATGCGTTTGAAATAACTTTGGTGTCAAAAAACAAATGATTTTCCTCCTCTTCCAACCTCCCCTGCAGCCATTAAGTATTCTGGAATAATTAATCAAGCTATGACTGCATTCTGAAAAGCATTTCCTGCTTGTTACCTAGCCTGTCCACTTCTTCTACGCGTTCTTTTGTACATTTTACTTCGGTAGCAGAAAAGAAAGGAAAATCTTCCTTTAGAGTTAGTAAATTCTCAGCCCTCAGGGGCAGACCAAGTGCAGGAGGAGCCCGTCAGGAGATCTCGGGCAATCTTTCATTAGTGCCCACGATAGGCTGTTTCACCACACAGTTTGTTTTCGTGGAAAGTTCAAATATAGCAGGAAGAGATACGGTATGTTATTAACATGAACTTGTTATTACCCGTTACCTACTATGTGTGTGTGTGTGTGTGTGTGTTACTTTTGTCACCTAGACATTGATACTCTCCATTATTACGTACTTCACTAGAATAAGAGAAATGGTTCCACAGTCCTTATTTTTTTTCCAGTTGTCTAATTATCTACTTAAATTTTTAAAATCTTTCCTAAGAGGTGAGACAGGAGGAAAACTCAAACAGGTCAAGGGCATCCCGGGGCTTCACAGGACCCCAGGCTGAATTTGTTTGACTTCTCCCTTTCCTGGTATTCAAAAGCCAGGGCGTTATATGTGATGGTGGATTTTGTACAGGATTCCAGACTTGAGCGCCTTGTATATCTCCAAGAAGCTGCACGGCTCTAGAGTAAGAACAGGATGCTACAGAAACACCAACCAAAACACAAACTCAGCCTGCAGTTGTATCGTTGGCTTTTTTAGTGAGTTGGAAGCTCCTTTGTTTTCTTTTATAAGACAATAAATAATAGTAGAAAAACCACTATAAATGCTATAGAATTTCACTAAAGAAAACAGCAGCAATTCAACCGTGCTGTTATTCTGCCTAATGTTGTCTTCAAACTAGTTGCTTAGATTGGCAGATAGAAGCTTGAAAAATTGAGAAGAAATTTAAAAGAAGAAAAAAATAAGCATTAATTGTTCCTTTCAGTAGACCAGCAGAAATCAGCAGCACAGTTATGCAAGCTCTCCTGCGCACACACATCAATATACGTAATTTCCCTTCTTTTTTGTCCTTTGTCCTGTCCCTCATCGCAGTTGTTCCTTCCCTTTGAACAGATTTTTTTCCCCTTTCTCAGTATCTATTGCATCTTTCAGATTTTATGTATTCTTTCAGGTTCTTACATGAGGGAGACACTATGATGTCTTCACGTGCAGATCTGATTTACTTCACTTTTGAGTACGCTCTCTCATTGCACCCATTGACCTATAAAAGCCTCAAGTTTATCTTTTTTTATAGCTGAATAATACTCCATTGTAGGGAAATGCTACAACTTTTTTATTCATGCCTCAGCTGATAAGCATCTGGGTTGTTCCTAAGGTTTAGTTATGACAAATTGTGCTGGTGTACATATGGGCCCCTGTGGTACGATGTTTTACTTCTGGAAAAACACCCAGGATGAAAATAGCTGTAGTATATGGAACCCCCAATCCTAGCTCCTTGGGGAGTCTCCACACTGCTTTCCATAACGGTTGCACAGGTGTGCACTCCCACCAACAGTGAAGAAGCATCCCTTTTTCCCCACAGTCCCTCCAGCATTTGTTACTGGCTGACTTTGTGAGGATAACTACTCTTTCTGTGGTGAGATGGAATCTCATTTTTATCTATATGCTGAACTTATAAAAAATGGTGAGTTACTTCTCACTCTTAATAATAACCTCACGTTCTTACTGACAATTGTCCAATATATATTTACTCTTCTCCAGAATAAATGTGCAAAGTGACATTGTGTTTGGGTTAATTGAGTACGCTCATCTCTAGCTTCTGCACAATGAAGGGTGCACATCTTATTCCTTGTGGTCAACATGTGATCAAAGAGTTCATTCCTGCAGCAAATGTGGAATTTCAGCTGTGCAGAGGGCATTATGCTAGCCCTTCTAGGAATATCAAGAAGAATAAAATAAAATATGATCGTTCTTTCAAAAAGCTTCCGAGTCTGTTTGTAAAAATAAATTTGTGCATAGCTGAAAGTGAGGAAATTAACTCAAGTTTCTTAAGCACATTCAGCTAGCAGGGCTCCTACGTAACTGATAAGCACACCCACCTTGTGAGATAATCACTTTCATTTGTTAAAATGTACCTACTGAGGCTGAGGAAAGTTACCCTTCTACAAAGCTACTATAGTGTTGGGGACAGATTGTTGTGGTTCCAGTTTATGTGGGTTTTTTTTTCTTGTTATTATTGTTGGTGTTTTTTTTTTTTTTTTTTTTTGTGGCTGGCTCAGCCCACCATAGAGGTGGTGCTGGTGTGGTGTGTGGTGCTAGGGATTGATCTGTCGTCCCTGTACTTGCCTAAGTCTGCTTAAACAGGTGCTTTAGACCACTGAGCTATGTTGCTGGCCCCAGGCCTATATGTTATACCAGAAAGACTACATCTTTTCTGTAAAAGGCATAATAATGCTGTAGCTGTCCCAAGTGAAATAAAAGTCTTGCCAATTAAAATGTTATTTTCTTTGTTTTAAGGAAAAGTAAGACACTAACAGTCAACCATGGGTTGGAATGTATAATACCAATCTTTACATGGGCTTGTGTCTTATAGGACTATCCATGTAGTTATGGCATCAGAAGCTATGTCTTATTGCATATTGTAATTTGAACAATGTAAACTTTGGATAGGTTCAATGAGTATACAGAATATCTTATATCCTCAGGGCTGAAAATTTGTTCAGGGGCTTAAACAAAGAATTTTCCAGAAAATGAAGATAATCCCATCCAAGTTCAAAGTTGTATGAAACATTAGGCCAATTGGCTAACAAGAGTCTTAGTCTCTCTCTGCATAGTATAGAGATTGCTTGTGTATTTTATTACAATATGAGGTGGAGGAGGCTAAACAGCTATGCAGCCAAAGAGGTAAATATATTCTCTCTGGTGAATTTTATAAATCCATGTTTAATGAAAAATAGTATCAAGCAGTTAAACTTGATGAATGCCTAGCCATTCTATATGTACATTTCTACTTTACAATCATTGACTGAGGGGCCATTTATCCTAGTCAAGGTCGGTACGATAACTTTCAGAGGTTTGGTTTGCTTTTGTAAATGTTCCAAAATCATAAGTAATATGTCTTCATTCTGTTTTCTTCCCTTTATGTTCAAATTTTTATTAACTTTTAAACTACAGTACTTGCTCAGGTAGATTGGACGAAACTTAAATGGTTCAAACGCTTTCCCAAGGGAGCAGGTGCACCGCTGTGGACCAGCCCAGGATGCCCACACCCCGCAGGGATCTGCCAGGGCTTCCGGACTGCGTCTGGAGTTATGCCCGCCCGCCCTTGCTCCTCCCCAAAGACAGCCGCGGTCTGACCGTGTTTATAACTGATGCCTGACTTCCAATCTCATGTGGGCATGACGCACCGATGCACTGTATCTCTATCACTATTATTTTTGAGATGAGGTCTTTCTACATTGTCCGTGGAGGTCTTAAACGGGGAACCACCTTGCCTCAGGCGCCCGAGGCAGCTGCGTTAACAGGCGTGTGCCCTCTCACACAGCTAGAAGAGTCGCTTGGGTTCTGGAGTCTTTCCTTCCATGTTTTGCTTCGAAAGTCATCATCACTGAGTATCTGTGGTTCAATCTGTAGCATTCCATTTTATGGAACCCATTGTACGAAAATCGCATGACCGACACGTTCATTGCAAGGGAGAAGAGTGTTTCTATTGTCTCCAGCTGTGGAATATCACCCTGTGCACATAGGTGTGGTTCTCTGCTGTATGGTAACCAAGAGCTGAATTGCTGGGCCTTATGCCTAAGCTCAAATTAAGAAATGATGCATTTTCCAAAATGGCTTTACCCATTTATCCCTCTACCAAAAAGTACATAATTTTCTTTTCATTACATCTTATCAGCAGTCAGTATTAGCAAATACGATGGGCCAGGGAGATAGCTCAGCAGAATAAGCACCTGTCTGGCAAGCATAAGGTCTTCAGCTTGATCCCTGGCACTGATGATGATGATGATGATGATGATGATGATGATGATGATGATGATGATGATAATAATAATAATAATAATAATAATATGTTACTGCTTTTAGCTTTTTCTTGGGGATGTGTAAGGATATGTCATTGTTTTACTTTCATTACTCAATTGCAATTTTCATGTTCGATTAATAATATTGGTAGGGGCTGGGAAGACAGCTCTGTGGCACAAGTGCCTGCCTGGTAAGTGCAAGGTCGTGAGTTTGAAACCCAGTCCCACACACACAAAAAATAATATTGGTAGATTTTGTAGATTTCACTAAAAACTTTCCTGATTCCACCAATAATATAAAACGCATATTTTTTCACACACTTGAACATACTGACAACTATAAAACTTCAGACTTCAAATAAAAAATGTATTACTGGGATATATTTACTATAACGGATTTTGAGGGTTAAATTCGTTTGGTTTGGCCAGTTTTACATGTTATATAGATTCACAGCCTTGGGTCCTCTGTTTCTCTACCGGGTTAATCATTTTATTGATTCTTTTATTAATTCAGGTTACTTGTGCATTGCAAGTACCTGTGATAAGCCCTTCCATCCTGGGAGTCGCCACATGTGGCCTACCTCAGTCCTTCCTTCCCTCCCAGTCCCTGATCCTCCTCTCAGTCCTTCCCTGCCTCATTTACAGAAGTCTCCTTTCTCCTTTCGCTCTTCTCCCTTTTATGTCCTTTCCCTCCCTTGATCCACTCCTCTCACCTCCCTGTCCAACTGGGCATTTTCTTCCTATTTCATAATATCATGCCCGAGAAACAATAGACTATTTGAACCTGTGTGTTTAGTTTACTTTACTTACATGTATATTCCCAAGCTGCACCCAGGAAGTAGAAATGCCTCAGGTTTATCCTGCTGTATGGCTAACTAGCACTCCATTGAGTCAGCAAAGCAGATCTTTTTTTTTTTTTTTTTTTTTTTTTAGCAAAACACATCTTTATTCGTCCATCAATTGATGGACACTCAGGCTGTTTGCAAGATTTAGCTATCATAACTCTGCTGTTATAAAAACAGATGTGCATATATCACAGTGCTATGATGTTTTTAATTCTTGCGGGGAGATAACAAAATGAGAAATAGCTGGGTCAAATGGAACTTCCAGTTTTAGTCGTTAAGGACTCTCCAAGCTGATTTGCATGGTAGCTGTACCAGTGTAACTTCCCACCGACACTGGAAAAGAGACCTTTCCTTCCTGCCACTCCTCCAGCATTTGCTGTGGGTTGATTTCTTGACGATGCTCATTCCTTCTGGGGTGAGATGGAAGCTCAGGGTTGTGTGCACGCACCTCTCTCGCATGACAGGGAGGCTAAATGATTTTTTGCATATTTATTTCCTGTTTCTATTTTTTTTATCTGAGAAGTATGTATTCATTTTACATGGTCATCTTGGGGAGATTTGGTCTTTGAATTTGGGGGTCTAATTTTTTTTTATTTTTAAATATATTATGGATATTGTTCCTTTGTCTGAGGAGCAGCTGACCCTTTGGTTTTGTCTCGTCACTCTGTTGGTGATTTCTCTTGTGGTGGAAAAATTTTTAACGGTATTCTAGATGTTAAGTTTTGGTGATTTTTGTAGTATTCTTAATACGAAGATGGTTTTATTCATAAATCTTTCCTACATCTATGTCTGTAAGAGTTCTACGTTTTCCAGCAGATAGAATGCTTCTTTTTCAACATTTGGGCCTTTGCTTCAGTTTGATCTCTAAGAAGCTGCTGCTTATTGCTAGTAGGGCCATGTCTGCAGCAAGTGTTCCCTCGAACTTGGGTGGGCTTGACATAAGCGTGTAAGCCACGGGAGCGCTTTTCATTTTTAAGAGGTCAAATTTATGAAACTCCTTTCTTTATGGTTCTATATGCTTAGGATTGCCTTCTGTACTCAATTTAGTGGATGTTATTATTTCAAAAGTAAATTTTTTATTTTTTTTGTTTTCTAATAATTTTAGTATTTACAACTAAATGTGGCTACTGGAAATTTATTTTGAAGTAAAACGTTACCTTTCCCAATTAAGCATCATGTTCTTTAGATACTCACATAAGCATATATATATATATATGTATATTATATGTATATATATATTTATATATTATTGTGTATATTGCATATTCTACACATTTTATTGATTTTAATTTTCAACACTCTTCTTCATTAAATTTCCATACATATTTAAATTTACTTCCAGACAGTTGAATTCTTCAAGTATTACCATATTAGTTAAAACATTGTACACATAATAATAAAATTTATTTTCTCAATGTGTCAGGCTTCTTTTTCTTTCAGAATAATCCTTTTACAAATATTAAAAAATATCCATATACATGTCCTATTTCTACCATGTGAGTGTTTGCTATCTTCTACTGATGCTTTTAGTCCACCAGAAATCAGCATATACATACATGCATGTACATGTGCACGTATGTGTGATGCGCTCCTCACCTGGGAGCCTTATACTGGTAAAGGGATAGATTCAAACTTATATAATCATTTAAATGTGATCTGTAGCCACATGTAAGACACAATTTTAAAGTAACATACAAAATAAGCATCTCAACTTTTCTATGTTGTTCTAGGTATAATAAAGCAACAACCAGGCCTACAAGATAGATGCAGGGACCAGGGTTCGATCCCTGGCTCCACATGGTATACCTGCCCAGTCCCCAAGGCATGCTGAGTTGACAACTGAGACTGGGTGCAGTGGTGTGTGCCTGTAATCCCAACATTTGGGAGACTAAAAACAGGAGGATAACTAGGAGTTTGATCTGCGTAGTGAGACCCTAGAACCTGGTACTAAATACATTTAAAAAAATCAACAATAAATCATGGGCAGGAGAGATAGCTCAGTAGAATAAGCACCGATCTGGCAAGTGCAAGGCTCTGAGTTCAACCCTGATACCACAAAAATAAATAAATAGATATATAAATAAATAAATAAAAATATAATAATAATAATAATAATAATAGTAATAATAATAATAATTTTAGCATTGGGATGTAGCTCAGAAGGGCAGCTCTAGCTCTGTAATTGCAAGGTAGTGAGTTCAATTCATGGTACCAAATTAAACAATATATATATATATATAGTAACAATAAAGCATGGAAGTATATTTCCTTTAAGAAAATCTTCTTTGCTATGCTGTGTTATTACTGCGCTGTACCAACCAAGGCCTAAACCCCTGGCACTTGGTAGCACAGTACGTTTATCCTCTTTTTCCAAAGTTGTGGTCCACTTGGACGGTAGTTACCTTGGGAACATTGGCACACGGCCCTGCTCATCAGGCAGTGGGAAAGAAGTACAACGCAGCCAGGGGCTACGTTGGGTCTTCACTGGCTACACAAGAGGCTCAGCGATGTGAACATTGCTACTGGCTGGAAGAAGAGTGGTGTCCAAAGGGTGGGCCGGGGACTCGGAGGGGGGCCACTCTGGAAAACGAGGAGAAGCTGCCCAGCCACTGAGGAGAGCTGGCCGAGATCTGAGAGAACTGCGCAAGGTAGTAAGAGCCTTCTTTCTTTTCCATTCAGAGGCCAAATCTGGATTTATGTGACTTTCAGCACATACTAAACTCTATTTATATTTATGTCTTTATGTATTTATTTATTTTTAAAATGTATTTAGTGCGGGGTCTACAGGGTCTCACTACAAATCAGACTCATAGTGATTCTGCTTTTCGCAGCCTCCCGAGCGCCACCACGCCGGGTCTCAGTCACTGTCTCAGCAGGCCCCGGCAGCATATACGGAACTTTGAACTTGCCATTTTATCTGCTTTCTATTTGGGTTCCCAATATCCCTCCCTGTTCAGTGATGAACAGCTGCGAGGCCTCCGAGCTACGCGTGCACCGCGGCTACCTCAGTTCTGCTTTCAACTCGTACTATTGTTTGGCTCAGAAATCTCAGCGCTCACGCGAGAGATGCCACCGGGGCTTCGGGGTTCTGTTTTTGTTTATAACAAGGTGAAACTCTAGGTTTGGGTGTGACAGTTCCAACAGTTTTATCTTGCACAGTAAAACTGTGATTTTTCCAAGCACATTTTAACCTAATGGAATCATCTTGTAAGCATGCTAGAAAGTGGCTCGTGGCTCCAAGCCTTCCCCAAACTGGATCTGAAAAGCACAAACGTGTGTGTGTGTGTGTGTGTAGCCGTACAGCATATAAACACACCCCAGTGTACACACGGGCGCTTCTCTTTATGACCTCAGAATAAAAATGCAAATGAATTTATTAGCCTAAGAGTGGCACCAAATGGAAGTGTATGCACATACGTTTAAAAAACGGAACCCTTGAAAATCAGCCGGTTGCTAACTATTCATTTCCTTCCTTGACAGTTTTTTAAATTCCCCTAAAAAAATGAAACAGCATGAGTATTGTCAATATATCACAACAGCCACGTTAGGTTTTGCGATATACATCATAATATAAAGACCGCTATTAGAGCCCAACCTGAGAACCATTAAATCATTCTAAATCACTGGTACATTCCATTAGTGTCAGTGGTGAAACCGCGTAATAGGCTTTATTACAAACTTCACCTTGGTAGGCCATTGTCGCTAATAACCACTTCTCTATGATGTGGAATCATACCCAGAAATCCAGGGAGATAATAAAGGCTCCCTTATTTCTTTTTTATTGGATGGGTAAAGTTAAATTTAGCTGTAAGTAAAAAAAAAAAAAAAAAAAAAGAAAGAAAGAAAGAATAAAAAAAAGGAAAGAAAAATCAGAAGCTTTGTTCACTAACTGTGAGTCACTGCTATTTGGGCAGAGGAAGAAAAAAAAATTAGGCAGACTTCGGAGGAACAGTTTGAAATGAATTTAAAGCCAGGCAGTACCGAGGCCAGGGCAGGCTGGGCCGTGCCAGCAATTACAGTGTCAGCTTTGAGATGCGGCTCTGCGCGTTCGCAGGCCTCGCCGCGCTCGGGCTCGGGAGCGGAGTATTGACTGCAGCAACGCTGTACGTTTCAAACCTGCCCTTTCCCTCCTCCTCCTCCTCCTCCTCCTCCTCCTCCTCCTCCTGTTTGCCCTGTTAAGTCATTTGTGCACTTTGTGCAGGTGAGGCCGGCGAGAACTTGGGCTCCTACTGAGATCAATTTCCGGAGGTTTCCAGGAGAATGGGGCTGTGCGCTGCGGCCCTCCTCCTTACTAATAGGATCCTTTATTTTCCTCCCTCTGCGATGGGTTTAGCTGCACCCCCTTCATTCATTTCTCAGATAGACGCCCTTAGAAAACACTCCCCAGAAAAGGCGCACTGCAGCGCAGATACCGTTGCTGTGGCCTTAACAAAGTTTCCGTTCCAATAAAGTGATGGTGAGATCAGACGCGAGCCGGGCCAGGGACCTCACCAATCGCTGGACTCGCGGAGGACTGGCTTAGCAGATTGCCAAGCGCCAAGGCGAATGGCTCCACCTGGCTCTTCATCTGTTTTGAAGAGCACCCTCCAACCAACCATAGTGTCGCACGTGTCACATGAAGGACTATGCCTTCATTCAGGAAGTGATGGAGGCAAGAAAGAGAGTAAAAATCACAACAGGACGTAGCACTAAGTGACCAATGAGAGGCAAGCTTTAGGCAAGCGTGCAGGGTCGGCAGTTCGATACCTGGCCCCCGGGTGGGCAGAGCTGGCCACACGCACGCACACACACAATTATAAAATATTAATAGTTATG
The DNA here is from genome assembly GCA_004027025.1 of Myocastor coypus. Lineage (NCBI taxonomy): Eukaryota > Metazoa > Chordata > Mammalia > Rodentia > Myocastoridae > Myocastor > Myocastor coypus. The sequence continues at coordinate 18,915 of PVJA010030729.1, forward strand.
ATCATGATAATTAAAATGTCACGAGGGGGGTCGAATTTTCTAGAAGGAGCAACACATGATATTGGTGAGATCAATTTCCGGAGGTTTCCAGGAGTCTTGATAGCGTCCTGTGGCCCTCCTCACAAATGGAATCCTTCGTCCCCCGCGCCGTGAAGGGTTCAGCTGCACCCCCTTCATTCATTTCTTAGATACACTCCCCTAGAAAACACTCCCCCAGAACATTACATTAGGTATACAGCAGCCGTATTTTTATAGGGGTTATCTAGTAAAAAGGAAAAAAAAAAATAATAAATTCACATATAAAAATAAATGAAAGATAAAAATGCAGAAATCTAGTCTCATAGCTGCTAACGTTATTTATTTAAAGGGACCATCTCCAGCAAAGCCCTAAACCACGCTTAAGAAGTCGCTGTGAGCCTTCTGCGTTCCTGCGACTAACTTCCTGTTCCAATCCCGATCCGGTCCCAACCAGGCCTGTGCACCGGCTGGGTCAGGATCCTTGGCCTGCCTTCCCCTTCCCCGCTCCCACCCCCTTTTTTTTTTTTTGAACCCCTCCTGCCCAAGCTCCACTACCGAACCCATCATACATCTCCTCTGGCAACCGATTTGGTCCACGAGCCTACCAGGACTCCTCAATCCCAAAGCTCCACCCCCACCTACAGACCACACCCATGGGGCTTACAGCAGCCAGCAGCCGGAGCTCCAACACGGAGCCGGGAACCTCTATAGGGGAACCAACTTGGAGGCTCCAGACCAAACGCCCATAGACATGTCCAGCATAACACCAACAAAGTGCAGAGGCCGCTTCCATACAAAATGATAACAACAAGGAGTAGGATGCAATCTCAGGGCCCGAGCCCACCCAAATCAAATACAAGAAGACACTACCATGGAAGAAAATGGGAATAAGGCAGATGAAACCTCTGAATTGGTAGCATCTGAGGCAGACAGACAAGTGCAGAAACTTATAGAGCAACTGAGATCAGAGATAACATCAGAAGTGAAAAAAAGATATACATGAAGTGGAAAAACGGCTGGAGAAACGCATGGAGGACATCAGAGCAGAAATAATATCTAAAGTTGACAAAGACATGCCTACATCAATAGCATCCCAAGTAGGGGAACAACTACAGAAAAGCAGAGAGGAGAACAGAACAGAAATAATCTCTGAATTAGAGAGAGAAAGGATAACCATAATGACAGACTTCAATATTATTAAAGATGACATCGATAAAATATTAGAGGAGAATAGAAAAATGATGGACTCCCTGACGGAGCAATATAGGAAAGACATAGATCGCATGAAACAGTTTCAAAAAGATATACAAGAAAATAAAATCTCGATCACAAGTTGGCAGAGCTGTGTGAACAAAAGTGAAAATAGAGTCTCAGATCTTGAAGACACAGTTGCAGCCAGTGAAAGAGTAAGAAAGAATCTTTTAAAAACAACCAGAATGCAAGAAAAAATAATTCAACATCTGCAAGAAGATGCAAAAATGAACAACGTGAGATTAATGGAAATCAATGAGAAAGAAGGAGTCAAAGAAGTGGCTGTGAGGAAAGGCTGGCCTCCGCCTCCCGCCCTCCCCATGCTTTGTCTCTGCCTTTTTTTTTTCCTTGTTTATTTATTCTTAATTGTATTATATTAATTTTTATGAGAAAGAAATAGCAATGAGACAGTTTCAAAGCAAGTTAGTAGGACAGCTACAATAATTAGCACCTTGCACAGGCTCGTCTTCACAGTAGTCGTTCAGAGTCTGCCTCTCTCTCCTTCGGCTCTCCCCTTCCGCCCTTTGCTCTGTGCCTACCTTTCCTGCTTCCTGCTCACCCTTTTGCCTTCCCATCTTCCTTCCTTCCCTCCCTCCCTCCCTCCCTCCCTCTCTCCTTCCCTCCCTCCCTCCTTCCCTCCCTCCCTCCCTCCCTCCTTCCTTCCTTCCTTCCTTCCTTCCTTCCTTCCTTCCTTCCTTCCTCTTAATTAGCAGACTTTCTGGGTGCCTGACAGAGATACTTACAAATTACAGTGCCCACTAGAAAGAGTTCGTTCTGGGCCTGTAGCAGGAAAATTAAAAGTAACACCTGAAGTCTTCAGCTTTTCATGGGATTGCAACTGACAGAAAGCCTAGGCCTGATTGCTATCTCTGTCACCTAGAGAAAGTCCTTTAGCTCCCGCCTCACCCCTGACCTTGTTTTCTACTTTCAGGGCGTATTGTGTTCCTCTTTTTTTTTTTTTTTTTGTTATATGTCTGGTTTGCAATGTCATTGATGTTCCCAGGGAAGAGAGTGAATCGCTATTTGAAAACTCTATGCTCTATTTCATGAAGGGCAGGGCTTTTTTTGGTAATATTTTCTCTTTTTTGAACTTGGAAAAAATCATGATCAAGGTCAAGTCTTAAATGCATTGAAAAACTTTCTCAACTAAAAATTGCACCATTTCAAAATAATGGATGCTCGCCTGGCTTTGGTTTTAAGCTTCTGAAGATGTGAAAGTTGGCATTCAGGCCTCGAGAACGCAGAGCTGAATCTCACACTGTCAGGAACAGATGGATGTTAAAGTTAAGAAGAAAATGTTGTTTCTTTTTTTCTTTTTTATTGTTATCTGTTGAAGGTATTATGGTTTGGGTATTTTGGGGACACATTTACCAAAATACCGCGTGTTTCAGGCCAGAGATTAAAACTATCTCGTCCACCTACATGCTCCTGCTTCTTAATTTCACTGTCATTTAATACCAAAGTGAGGATTTCATGGGAAGTTGGATGCACACAGCCATGGAGGCAGTGCTGCAACTTTATAATAACAGCCTTATTTGTCTTGCCTTTGCCTCCTCAGTATTTCTTCTAGATGTAAATGGCAAAGATTATGAAGTTTGTAATCTTTTATGAGGAGCGCTTCCACAATAGGATGGTAGGTGGTTAGCACAGATAACCCTGCGCTCGTGATCTGTAACGTCCGTTTTAACTTAGGAAGCAATGTCGAAAAAATCTGAATTGGTAAGAGTAAGTCTGCGAGGAGAGGCAGGAGGTGCAGTAATTAACTGGTCTTTCCTCGCCAGATTTGTAGTTTCTGTAATTTTTATTAATACATGTAAATTAAAATTTTTATGGCACTGATTCTAGAAATATCTTGCAAGGGATATAAAGAATTTAAAAAGCATACCTTCCAACAAGACACCGGCTAGTCAAATGTATTTTTTTCTAATGACTGATTTTGAGAATTTACCTTTGATAATGATCTACTCGTGTAGATGGTATTAATATTACTCAATCTATAAAAATAGTGTTTTTATCTGTGCAAATGAAATAGAGGGCCATTTAAAACTATCTATCAGGTATGTTTCTGACCAATGTTTTTCTTCGTGGGATTGACCCATTTACCTGCTTTCCCTTGCAGGTCGTTACGCACTGATCGAGTGGAATATTTGGAAATCAGTGATTTTTTTGAAATTATAACTACGGGGTGAAAGACTCACAGCAGGGACAGCAGCAGCATTTCATTCAGTTCGTCAGTGACAGTGTACTGGAGCGCTGCCTGCAGAACCGCAAATCTCAGCCCATCAACTCCCAGACTCCTGTAACCTTGAGCTACTCGGGTGCAGATAGCCAACCAGCATGCCCTGGATTTGCATTCATTAGTAATTTCTCAGACATTTCCAAAAACCGGAATTATTTAGATGCCACGATTACTCTAACCACATGGACAGCAAAGACTAAAACTCTTAAAAATATATAGAATGAGAAAAATGTCACAGGCCACGTTTAGACCAAATACGGCGTCTCTCTTCCCCTTCCTCTCTCTCTTCCCAGTAATTATTCCATTCTTCCTTAATAAGTTAATTGAAAATGTAGTTTTAAATTGAGGAGCTTATTTTAAACAAGAAAGTAGGGCTGGGGAGATAGCTCAGTGGTCTAAGCGCCTGCCTGGCAGGTGTGAGGACCCAGGTTCGATCCCTGTACCACATGGTGCACAGTGCCACTCCAAGACTGGGCGTGGTAGTGCACGCCTGTAGTCACAGCACTGTGGAGGCTGAGATAAGAGGATCACTATGAATCCGAGCTGTGTAGCAAGACCCTGTACCAAATAAATAGTAAATAATAAATAAGTAAAAAAAGTAAATAATAAAAAAGTAAAAGACTATATAGCACACATTCATTAAGTGCTCGAGACTTGGCAGACACTGTATTTTCTATCAATATCTTACTTAGCTAACCCCAAACTGTATTAGTTAAATGATATCAGTGGTGTTTTCTAATTTATAAAGTGATTAAATTAAGAATAAATGTGTCTTTCTTAAGGCAAGATAATGAAGCCTTGAGCATTTGGACTTTATAACTCAGTTAAATGTAATACAGTGGCTTTTGTTTCAGAAAAGTAAGCTTTTCACCCATTAATTCATCCAACCAACTTTATGAAGGGTCTCCAGTGACAGATCTTGTTGGTCTAAGAAGAATGCACTGTGGACAAAATTTTTTTTTTGTCTTTTTTTGAGGTTGGCCTTGAGCTCACTTTTGTAGCCCAGGCTGGTCTCGAACTCGCACTGATCCTCCTGCCTCAGCCTCCCAAGTGCTGGGATTATAGGCGTGCGCCACCACACCCGGCTTAACTGCGGACAAAATTCAGGGCCAATCCCTAAGATTTTGTATTCTTTTGGAGAGAGAGATATCTAAATAATGATCCAATTTGTTGCAGTAGAACCTGTAATAACAATCAGTATGTTGCACTAATCTACCAGTTTTTGGGGAGTTACAGACCGTTTTGGGAAGAGGGTAACAATCTTTCTCAGAGGATAAACTACTGATGCTGAATTCTTAACGAAAAGTTCATTCAGTGGGTGGAAGAGAAATGAAATGAGCCCAGAACAGGTCCTGCCTGAAATTTTAGTCCAATTTCATCTTCCCATGGTGACCACCAAGTATATGAGAATGTACAGAAGGAAACTCGGACGTGTGGACCAGAGCCGGAATAGGAGCAGTCTCGCAGACCGGGTACATAAGCTGAAACTAGTTTATAATGAAATATAGGTCATAGCACGTCTGAGCGATCATGCAGATTTTTTTCATGAATTGTATTTGTTGACTGATTGTATATTTATTTAGATCTTATTTCTTATTTGATGTATTTATCCATGAATTACAACAGTTTCAAAGTTGACATTACCATATAAATGTAATTGATAATTAATTGTATTACTGAGATAAATTCAATGAAGCATTTCACATTTCTTACCTTGCAGATTTAAAAGTAGCATTCCAGGTTTCAAGAGGGTAAATATAAACTTTCCTAATATCAGCAGCATGTACCTACTGGGCTAAGCTGGGACAAGATCAAAATACCGGGTCACTTTTTAATCATTTCTTTCTTTCTTTGGCACAGGGTCTCACCACACAGCTCAGACTTGCAGTGATCGTCTTGTTTTCAGTCCCCCCAGTGCTGGGATGTGCACCACCATGCTTGGTGCCAGTGGATGGCACGGCACGTGGCATTCGAGTTAGCTGTGACAAGTGAAGCTTAAATGACGTGTCTCCAGGTTACCATAACTGAGCGAAGACAGACCCTTGGACACATGACTGTTTAATATCACAGCGTAAGTTCTTTTTTTATTTTTACTTTTACTTATTGTATTTAGTATAGATTCTAGAATTTTACTATGTAAATCCAGCTCATACTGATCCTTCTATTTTCAAGTTTACAGGTGTGTGCCAAGCATAAGTTCTTACTATACAAACTCAGAACTTGAGTCAGCTCTCCAAGTTGACCTAAGTGTAAATCCATCAGTGAAGTGTTCTCACAAATACATAACACGGCAATCTCCGCAGATAATTCGCCTGGTGTACACTGCTAACAAACAGACAAACAAACCCCAAACAACAGACTAGACCAGAAATGAACTAGCTGCCAAGAGAGATAACTCGGGAAGCCGATTTTATGTTACAAATCTGCTGTCTTGAGAAAAATTGAAGTTGAATCTTCCTTGGACTTGGAGACATTTTGGTGACGAACATTAAATTTCCACAATTCATTACTTTATTCTTTTTTGTTTGTTTGTTTGCTTGTTTTTTTTTATTTTTTCATTACTTTATTCTTTTGCTTGAAAATTTTAAATTTAACCTGTTACTTTGACTACCTTTTTATGAATCTCTAAGTTCCTTTGTGAAAATAATATACATGACCAGGCTTGATTTTAGTATAGTTTACATGAAATTTCTAATATTTGCCCCTGTAATTCTCTTTTTTATTCCACTTATCCAACCAAGGTTAAGTAGATTCAAACTTGAACAGTATCTATTTGTGGGCATATTTAAACTCACTCCCACCCTTACGAATCTATATATTATCTCTCCACAAGTACTAGCCAGTGCTACAGAACATTTGAAATATTAAACGATCCATTTTAATGTGTCTTGCACATTAAAATTTGGAGGTTAATTACGTTGCACTTTTATTGGCTGATATGGTATATATTTCATCTCAAGACATTTCATTTTTATTTTTATTGGTATATGCTTCCCTTCCATGAGACTGGCTATGACCACAGAGAGTAGGTGCTGGTCTTCTTCCTCCTCTTCTCCCCTTCCCCTTCTCCTCCCCCCTTTCCTCCTCTTCTCCACTTCCC
>PVJA010030730.1:0-25545 GCA_004027025.1 Myocastor coypus
AAAAGGGAAAGAATAAGAAGAAGAAGAAGAAGAAGAAGAAGAAGAAGAAGAAGAAGAAGAAGAAGAAGAAGAAGAAGAAGAAGAAGAAGAAGAAGAAGAAGAAGAAGAAGAAGAAGAAGAAAAAGAAGAAGAAGAAGAAGAAGAAGGAGGAGGAGGAGGAGGAGGAGGAGGAGAGGAAGAAGAAGAAGAGAAAGGAAATAGGTAGAAATGTGCAAGAATAATTCGGAAGCAAGGACCAAAAATAACTACTGTTTCCTTGTAGTGTATTGGTGAAATGTGCTGGGACACCCATCTGCAGAAATGTACTGTCTGGTACAGTATTTCCTCATTTGAGGTGTTTATGGGATTCTAAAGGATGGTCAAAGTTAATGATAGGACCTACATAGACATCAATTCGTATGGCATAAGTTAGTTTTAGTATAAGTAGGTGTAATTCCAGATAGCTAATTATGTTAATAACCATGACTATTTAGGTTACAGAGAAAATATATGAGCACTAAAACTTTGCATGTATAAATGTTTATTGAAGCATATTCTCTTTTAATGATGTCACCAAAGAAAAAGAACTATTGCAATGCCCTGAAAGGAAAGCATGTGTGGCTTAGAAATAACAACACAATGAGTAATGAGATTCTAGGTTTATTTTGAAATATTCGCTCACATATTTGATAAGGAAAATAAATGATAGGACAGAGAATTTGGTAATACAATAATAACAGCTAAGCATTTTATTGTGAGCAAAAGAAACTGACATTAATTGAAATTAGTAAGATTTCAGGGTAGCAGGTAAAGGGAAAAGAGAAATGAAAAGGAAAATATTGAGGAAGTGATCAAACTACAGTGACACATATATCTACGTACAGGTATTGAGTAAATAATTAGATAAAGGATACATGTTGTGAAACAGGACTAGATTTGCCGTATAAATTTGGTAGCCTTCATCATATAGCTGGCAATTAATACTATGAAGATTGATAACATAATTAAACAAGTGAGGAATCATTGTTTAGAGAAGAAAAACAGTGATTGAATTTGATGTGTAATGGTGTTAATATGAATCAGATAAACATAAATAAGCAATAATATATGGAAAAGGGTGCATTAAGAATGATGTCAAAGAAAAATCTGTTTTGTGATTTGGAAGCCAAGTGATAGATCTATTTTTAGAAGTAGAAGCAACCAGCTTCAGATGCTCTGGTTACCACAAACAAAGGGGAACTAACTACTAAACATCATCAGCTACTATTCTGGCTATGTTGCTCCTCTCCTATTAGTGTGCTAGAGAAGAGGTAAAAGTAAAAGTAGAACTCTTCATGCTGAGCGTGTGACTTTACAAATAAACCCTAAACTGGTGAATGACCATTCTAAACATTTACCCTATAACAATATTGTCTATAGACTAACAATAAATATTTAAGTACCTCACATGCTGAAATACTGTGTCTACCCATGGCTTTCTACACACTAGTATCCTGCCCCAGCTCACTACTCATGAAAATTTCAATAACATACAGCTATGGCATATTGTGATATATTTAAACTCTACCTATCACCAGTGATAAAGTCCGTCTTGCCTAGTGTTTAGAGCATAATGCACTGCAAACGCTCTACATATTCTAGAGTCAGCTATTTAATATTTTAGATCTAATGGTGTCCCTGGGAAGTCACTTCCAAGATGGAGAAACCATGCAAGAAGTTTATTGTGGAGAAAGCTTGGAAGTCATGCCTGTGAGAGAGTGAAGAAGGGCTGAAGAGGGGAGGGAGAGTCCAAAGGCATGCATGGACATGGGATGACCTGATAGGCTTCCCTACTTGAAGGCCTCTGGCCAGACCTTTGCAACCTTGCGTTGACCATTCACTGTAGGCAACCTATTCCTCAGGGCTTGAGGATGTCTTGAAACCAACAGCTCCTCCAAGCCAAGGCACACATTGGAAAGGGGCTTAGTGCTGAATTCTCAACAAACAATGTCCCTGCAACTGGGAAAGGAGGAGAGAATGGAGGAAAGACCCATAGCGCCAGCTGCCAGCTCTGGTGTCAGTATCATCCTCTGGCTATTTCTCACGTGGCTCTTTCTGTTGCATAAGCACATATCAAATCTCCATCATGATTTGTGTGTATAATTGTTTAATATTTTTTATTTTCCCACTAGATTTCAAAATATGCTATTCCAGGGTGGATTCTAATTAGCTTAATCAGTACATACTCAACGCTTCATACAGAATCTAGCACAGAATGTTTATATGCTTTTCTTAAAATGTGTAGATTGTGATAAAAAAATCCTTCAACCTGTGTGTATGCATGGGGGTGTGCACGGGCGTTTACGAGTTTTAACTAGTTCACTTATAAATATCAGGCTAGCTACATGTTACCTAAAATAAAACTGAAATGTTAATAAATATCAATCCATTGTTGTAAAAATGTAACTCACAAAAGATGCAAACTCTGCTGAGGCTCAGGCCTTGGCTCACAGAGTGGCATCCACATGTCGCTGTGGCCTTGGATGATCTTTCTTCACTGTGCGCTTCATTGTCAGCATCTGTAAGCAATCAACAGTAAGAGTATTTTTCCTTAAGCTCAGCCTCAGGATCCTCAGCAGGAGCACAGGGTATGTCACCTGTCATCACCGGGAGGCTGAAAGGAAGAAGTGAGCCACCACCTAGCCACTCCCTTATTTTTCTAGCTACCCACCTAACTTGCACATTCCACATTCCTTAAGTGCAGATTTATACTAAAAGGAAACTATTATAAATAGCCGAAGCCAATAACATTTCTCTGACCCCTTGATTTATATTAGTTGCACAGTTGTTTCACGAGGATCGCTTCAATTATTTTTCTCACTTTATATCTGAAAATGCTGAGAACTCAAAAGATCAAATGGCTAGTCCGTGACAATGCATCTGTCTAGCACCAAGTGTGTCTAGGAGTCTCCTTCCCGGCACTCTAACGAGAATGCCTGTGAGAATCTCCTATGATCTTTAAGGCATTTCTATGATTTCACAAACCATGACCTTTTGGAGACCTGTCTTAGTTTATATCTTCTTTTTCCAACAGAGTAATGATAAATAGAATGAAAACCGTATAAACATCTGTGAAATAATCTCCTGAGTAAGCATAAATCCTCATTTTCTGCATTACTAATTATGGAAAAGCAAAAGGTATACGCTATGCAAGTATCTTCCAATTTTTTAATTAAAAGTCCAGGCCTCTCATCATCTTTTTGTTTCCTTTTTGCTTTAAGTAAACTATAAGCATATGTAGGGCCGGGGAGATAACTCAGGGGCACAAGTGCCTGCGTGACAAGTGCAAGGTCCTGAGTTTAATCCCCAGTTCCACCCCCAAAAAAATGTAAATTTCATTTCAAATGCATCTCTTAATTTCAGTTTCTAGAAAAAGTTGTGTAAGAATTCCAGATAAGATCAAATTTTTGATTCCACCATGAGAAAAAGATAATAGAATCTTAAAATGTATTTTAAAATGTGTAATGTGAAAATCTCTTAGAATTGCTATGGCTGAAATAATTAAAAAGAAAAATGAGTTGTTGTAGATTGTAGAATAAAGGGGCCAGAAAGAATTAATTCAAAGCGTTACTAATATTCCTCATTTGAGCTAAGGTTCCTGAACTTGCCTAATTGAAGAACTGGGTTCATGTCCCCACTTGACCTAGCTGTGCTTTAACAGAAGCACATTTATTGGTAATGAAGTGTGGAAATAACCCGGAGGGAGTTTGAGGAAAGTAACAGGGAACCTGTCAGGTAGCTTCTATTGACTTCGAGGTATAGAAAGATAATTCAAGCACAGAAGACACAGCATCAGTTGTATTACTAAGTTCAAGGAGGTAATGATGCTTCAAACAAGAAGTCAAAAGACAACTGTATGTCAGCTTGTGCATGTGTAAACACTTGTTTCCTATTGTTAAACTTTCATCAGTGTGTTGAATTGTCTGCTCTAATTTTCTGGCTATAGTTATTCACGCATATAGGTACAGCTCATGCCAAAATGTGTGCAGAGCACAAGTTAATGTATGCATAGGCACAGGCATGTGTAAAGCCAAGAAATATAATAAAGCATTATCCTACCTCTGCTGTGCACCATGCCTAATATGATACTGACTGAAGGTTAATACATACTTTTGCTCCATGGCTACCAACCAGAGTACCATTAAAAGCAAATATCATACAGATTTATTCTCAATAGCCTAAGAAGCAAGAGCAGAAAATAAAGAAATATTTAGATTCAGACCCAATGTAGAAATATTTAGATTCATTTCCCAATGGGGGAAAGTGTAAGTAAGCATATCACATTTTTACAGAGCATCCAGTCTGTGATGAGTGCTGTAAATAGATGAATATGAAAAAAAAAAAACCTACCCTTAAAGGAATTGCAGAACAGTAAACATCTATTATAGCCTTCCTGATAGTGTAACATTGATTTAATGAGTAAATGTGAAAAATATTATAATTAGTTGGTTTCCTATAGTAGAAAGAAAAAAATTTTTTTTTCTTCTCTAGATTTATTGGCAATGGTGGGACAAAAACAGTATGTATGCAATTATTACTTAGTCCTGAAAACTGGTCCTGTGAATGATATAAGGTGGGGATGCCCATATATTTTAATCATTTTCCCTTCCCTTTCAAATTCCCTTTCAAGCATAAAGCATAATATTCTACCTTCAACTGATCTGTGGTTACTCCTTAAGTAGTCCTTTTGTGACTATTCTTCTTTCAATTAGATCATAAACTGTATCTAATTTTTAAAATTAAAATGCATTAGATATTTCTTATTCAATAAATGAATCACAAAAGAGATTCAAAGAAGGACATTAAAAATCATTACTAAAATCGATGCATTTCTTATTCCTCTATAAGTTCAGCAAATATTACCGAAGGCTTGCTATGAATGACACATAATAGCTTTCTGAACACCATTGACATAGATCAGTGGACTAAGCACCTGCTTTAGCAAGTACAGAGACAGGGGTTTGAACCCTGGTCCTGCATGCTGTGCAGGCCCCAGCCCCAGAGAGTGCTGAGCCCTCAACAGAGTCTGTGTGTAGTGGCACATACCTCTAATCCCAGTGCTGGGGAGGCTGAGAACAGGAGGATCACTATGAGTCCAAGCTTTATAGTGACCCTGTACCAAAAATATAAATAAAAAAATAACTTTCTGAGATTTTCCTTACATAAAGGATATAAAGGCACATAAAGCATTCACAAAACTGGACATTCTGCGATTTTGTTGCATTGTGCTATACTTTTACTTGTCAATATATAGCAAATATTTTGTCAGACATAAACTATTCTTCCTACATTTATTTAAAACTTCCCTATCACATGCTCACATATCTCTTCACAGTGTGGGTTATTTAAAATCTAAAGCCCTGGGGGAAAGACTGTGTTTATAGGCATAGCTTGCATTGTTGAAAATCTTTAATGACCGGAGCTAAAAATGCCTTCACTACACTTAGATGGAGACTCCTTGAGAGCAACGATTACATATAATATCACTTTTGTCTTCAAAGCACACATACACAAAACAGTAGCCATGTGAAAATTGCTAATAGGTTCTGAATAGCTACCAATTTACTGCTTTATTTAACCTTCTTATTCCTTCATATTACTAATCTTACCCTTTAAGCGTCACATAATACATATCAAGGTGCTCTTAATACTTAACCCACTTGGCTTCCTTTACTTTTTTTTTTTTTTTTCCCACCTATTCCCAGACAAGTTGGTATGCTCTGCGTTTCAGCTGGTCAAATTAGTCCAACAGTGAGATATTCTCTTCTTTTAACAATCAGAGCTTTACAAAACCTTTGCATGTATGGTGGAGGCCCTGTTCACAGTAATCTATCTGCATTGCAACAGTACTCTGAGCGACCTCGTTCCTCACCTCTATCTCCAATACTCCTGCCAAAGGTACTTAGGGAAGTTGTTCTCTCCCCCAGGAAAGCATATTCTTAAGATAATAGTACACTGATACTGTGAAAAGTGAATGAACCTATTTAAAAGGAAGAAATTACTGGGACGAGGAGAAAGGTAGGAGAGGCAGCAGGGGAACGAGAGAGAGCTATGTACATATGCAGGTGGCTTGGGTAATTATACTGTGGATTTTGGCTGGTCTAGGGAAAGGAGCAGTTAACGCTTTCTTTTTGTCTTCTTTTTTCTGTTTTTCTTTTTCTTTCTTAATTTCTTATGACTTTTCTATTTTTTCTTTCATTTTCCAATTTTGCTTGCATGTATGTGGTAATCTGAACAACTAATTTAAAGACAACACTATGCAATATAAAAAACATGGCCAAATTCGTATTATTTTGTTTAGTGAAATTTGGTATCATTTCTAAATTTTTGTTCCTATTTTGAATTCTCTTTAAAAATAAATAAACAAATGAATAAATAAATAAATTCAATTTCTTTATTTGGATTCCTGGATTCTACTGCTCGTGTCATAATGATTCATTCCTGACCTGTTTGTTGTTTGCTTTGAAGGACAAGGGGGACAATGCACCAACACTCCGTGTCAGAGATCTGAGCACTGGTTTCTGTTTCTGCCCTACATTTTTCTCCTCTAAGTTCTCTGAGTAACACTTCAGCTAGGGAAATAGGAGTCATGTGAAGGAGAGTGGTGTCAGCGAGTGCTATAGATGAGTCACGCCTTTATATTATTCATGGATATGCACATGTTTACCAACTATTCTAGTCTCTAGCATCATTGTCTATAAGACAGCAATAGGAATTTTAATGGGTTGTTATGAAAACGAAAATAAGCCAAGTGTTAGACACAGTAGAAGCCAAGTAATGTTAATGCACTTTCTGTAACCTAGAGACCATCCACACCTGAAACTCTTTCCAGTCCTGTCATGTTGGGACACTAAGTTATTATCCAGAGCCTTTAGTTTGGTCTCAGACTCAGGAAACCTAAACTCGCTTCTGCCACACTTCAGGCTCAATAAAAGTTGTGTAAAACTGATTCACAACACCCACACTAAATGTTACATGTATTGCTTGGCAATGTGAGTGAATGAGACAAAGAGCTCACGCACCGGTGAAGCGTGCATTCTCGGAAGTGGTGGCGCAGATCTCATACTTGTCCTCTAAATCACATGAATCAATAATTTTAAAGGTTTATTTCCATTAAAATTATTATTTTACAGGATTGCCTTTAATCTATTTTGTAGGTAGCTGAGACCATGATAATGCCATAATTGAGAAAAAGTTGGAATATGTATATATATATATATGTATAGTATATATATACATATAGTATATACATATATATATACTATATATACATATATAGTATATATATGTATGTATATATATATATATATATATAGTTTAATAGCAGTAAGCATATTTAAACTTATATACAGAGTCAAATTTATTATCTAAAGTAATAATACAAGTAGCCAGTTCATTTTTTCTGGTATTTTCTCTAAGAGTATGGAAAATATGGTAAATTGAGACAACTTTTGAGGTTAATAATTTAATGATTAGTACTAAAACAAGGATCGTGACCTGTCATCAAAATGTTGAGTACCTTATTAAATATACTTTAAAGTTGAAAAATAATACATGTAAAGGAGTGAAACTTCAATGATTGTGATAGCTAATTTTACATAGTAATTTGAATGGACAAAGAGATTCTCAAGAGGTTGGTGAAGTACTATTCGTGGGTGTGTCTCCAAAACTGGTTCTAGAAGGGATTACTATTTGAATCTGTAGTCTGATAAAAGATCACCAATGTGGACCTCATGCCATCCTTTAAGGCCTCAAATGGGATTAAACAGAGGAGTAAGGATGACATCAGTCTCTCCAAACGGGGACATCTTTCCTCTTCTGTCTTGGGACATCACAGTCCATAGTTTGGGGACATTCAGACTCGGAAGAGGATATCCACCACTGCTTCCTTCTTCCTCTACCTCCATTCTCTTTCCTTGTGTCTTAGGCCTTCAGAGGCCAAACTAATTACAGAAGCACTTTCTGCAGTTCCTCGTTGAAAAGGACATTGAAGATGCCAGATGAGATTCCTACGCCTCCAAAATTCAGTGAGCCAGTTCCTACTACATGAGTGTACACACACACACACACACACACACACACACACACACACACACACATGCACATACACATGCACACACACACATACACCACTTATTCCTATACCACACACTCTAATAGATATGTTTCACTGGAACATATAATGATCTCTAACTCTAATAGCACAAAGAGCTTTGAAAGTAAAGCTGATAAAATTCTATGTCTTTTCTAAATATCCAAAACTTCATCCCTTTGTTTTTTTTTAAGCTAGCACAAAATTTCATGACTGAAAAGTCACCACAGCTGTTTTATTTCCTAACAGTGAGCCTTACTGACTTGATACTGCTAATTGACAAATAGTATCATTTATAGGCCAGGATACATATAGAGGTGAGATACATTAGAAAAGATGCAATATAGATTAATCATTTCTAGTACTATAAAAACAATGCAGCAGTCTGTAAAAGAAGAATTAGACCTGTCCACTAAAACTCATCTTCAATTTCTGATGTATATGGGCTTCAGCTAACCCTTCTTCACCTTTGACCTCATTCTTAGTGTACTTGAAATTGTTTTCAAATTCTCCTCCTGAGTATCCTGATTTGCCCAAAGTGAAGCTAATTGATCCATAGCATTCACACACCCAACTGATTTCTATGTTGCATTTTCATTTGTTTTCTTGTTATATAGTTATAAGACCTGTCTACTAGGTAAATGCCAACTTTTACAAATTTGCTCTATGTGGCACTGATTGAGTTCTTTTGTCTACTGGGCTGCAATGTCTTGGTTAGACTCTTAGGTCCCTCACTCTTGTGATTAAATATTAGGTAAATACCTCACTCTCTGCTTTCTTGAGATAGATACACGATAAAAAAAAAAAATTGAGAGAGACAGACAGAGAGACCAAGAGACAGAGAGACAGAGAGACCAAGAGACAGAGAAAGACAGCGAGAAAGACACACACACAGAGAGAGAGAGAAAGAGAGAGAGAGAGAGAGAAAGAGATTTGCTTCTATTCTAGGTTCTGTCCCTGTTGCTTTCCTAATTCATTACTTTATTTTGTTCCTTCTAGCTAACCTTAGTAGCTAGAAGGTTAGCTAGCTTTCTCCTCCAACCTAATGGATTTCCTCTACAATCAATGTGTTGTTCTCAACAACATAATCAACTTTAATAATTTCAGAATTCTTATAACTATTTTCTCCACTCAAATGATGACATCATATATGATCATGCCAACATATTGGCATTTATTATAATATTCTATATTCTGATGAAATTACATTTTTTAAAACTTTAAAAAAAAGTTTGACAATGGGCCCGGCAGGATGGCTCAGTGGTCTAAAGCGCCTGCTTAGGAAAGCTTGGGTGGCTGCAGGGAACGAGGTTCGATCCCCAGCACCACATGCTTCACCAGCCCTGCTCTCAGGGCAGGCTGAGCCGGCCATAAAAATAAATAAGTAAACAAACGAAAGTTCTGAAACAAGAAAAAAAATTAAATAAAAAATTTAAAAAATTCTTAAAAAAAAAAAAGTTTGACAACCTGGTAAAGAAAGAACACTATTTCATTGTTTGATATAAACTTGAACATGAGTGTAATTACCAAAATGTATATTTTGGTTTTTAGGAATATTTATTTTTTCAATGTCTCCTAAAATTTATTTCTTATCCTTTGCTAAATTCTCATGAATTATTTATGTTATTTTCCTACTGATAGCTATGAGCTTGTCAAAAACAAATACAGTAAATAGTACCTTCCTATCTGTAAGGAAAGTGAATTTCGATCTACTATTTCATTGATAGGTAGTGACCCATTTTGAAACGAGGCCTGGGTAAGGATGTTTCTATGCACTTGTTGAGCATATACCAAGCCCCATCCAACCCCAGCACTGTGGAAAAAAATGAGAACTCTTTAGTGAAATCATTTTTTTCTGACCCATCTTTAGGTACCCTTTGCATTATTGGTTGTTTTTGTTTGTTTGTTTGTTTGTTTGTTTTGTCTTTTTTGAGACAGGGTCTCGCTATGCAGTTCAGGCTGGCCTTGAGCTCACTTTGGTAGCCCAGGCTGGTCTTGAACTTGCACCAGTCCTCCTGCCTTAGCTTCCCGAGTGCTGGGATTACAGGCATTCACCACCATGCCCAGCTGCACTATTGTTTTTCGATATTTTTCTTTGTAACGCGTCAGGGACACTAACGTTACTTGAGTGATTTGTCTTTGTCTCCATAATTATTATTTTATCTTTGTATCTGATATCTAGTTTGACTTACTCCGTATGTTCCCTCTCCAAATCCTTTGCAGTTATTACCAGACGCTCCTTTGTGAGTAATTCAATGTTAGCCTATTTCTACTCCATCCATTTCTCTGAATGATATGTTAGTATACAATGTTTTCTTTTGGTCATTGTTTCCTTAGATTTCTTCATTTTTATCTTGTTCTCCACATAAACACACAGCATATATAATTTCTATACACATTTTATTTAATTCATGTCCCAATTAAAGTTAATATAATGAAGTATCTCCCAAAGAATGTATTTTTCTATTGCTTTGCTTTGTTGTGGTATTATTTGAAGTATGGGGCCAAGGCTTTCCAGAATTAACCATTTCTCTATATTTGGCTTATTTTTAAACTACATTTTGCTATCGCAATGTGCGTGCAGCTCTCAGGTTATTTCTACTTCTTTTTCTTTGCTAATTCTAATACCACTTTTATATGATATGCAAAAAATTATCTTCATTACTTTTCAATTAGTACAATGGCAACATAAACATTAACATGTTCTCTATAAGATTTTGGAAAATAACCTACAAAATAAGAATATTCATTCCTGACATCAAGATTAAAAGCTAACATGTATCTTGATTCAATTTTTTAGTATTCACTTGGTTTCCCTGCAAGAAACAGGGAAACTATTTTTGAGTCTATTTTAACTCAAGAATGGTAGGCAGAAGGAATGTCTATACCAATGCAATTGTTTATGTGAAGTATTTATTGTAGTCTACAAATACAAAACCAAAATGTCTCTGATGTTTGTAGAAAGCAAACAGAGTTTAGTCAATAATCCAAAACCTCTTTTCTCAGCTCTGTATCACTGTGATAAGCTATCAGAGTTACTTCTTGCTTAGTGGAGGTGTATACTTATGCTGTGGATCATAAGGGATTATATGGTAGGCAAAGTGCACTTTAGATGAACTGTCGATTAGAAACTGTAGGTTGTCTCCTTCAGCAGCTTCCATTTATGTTGTTTTCTAGAGCAATGCACTATTTTGTCTTTCTGGTTAGTTGGTGTACTGCATTGTATTGCACTGTGCTATAGTTTTAGTAATCAACAGGTTTTATTTTCCCAGAACTAAATTCACCTAGGGTTCTCAGAGTTAAACTTTCAAGGCTATAATTAGCAGTATTTGATCAGAGACCAAGGGAGAGGGGCAGGAATAAGAGACGAAAGATGGAGCAGTGAGAAATCACTAGGAAAAGTCTGGGAGAAGCTCTGTCCTCCCAGTAAGTTGTAACCTAAATCTGGTAACAACACTGAGGGATCAAGTAGGAGTATATAGGTAGGAAATGATACCAGAAGGAACACCAGAGCCCTAGCTACAAAATTTCAAGTCCCACATAGATGGGGAGCCTCCCAGTGCACCTCAGAAATGGGAACAATGAGGGGCAGGAGCAGAATAAGGAGCATACAAAGGGTTAGGGGGCTTTGCATATTTTTGCAATTTTCTTTTGTTACAAACATTTCTTGGGCCAGCAAGATAGCTCAGTGGACTAAAGAGCTTGCTTAGACAAGCTTAGGCAAGCACAGGGGACACAGTTTGATCCCTGGCACCACATGCAGCACCAGCCCTGGCTCCAGGGTGGTTGAGATGACCAGAGTATGGACATAGTGGTATATGCCTATAATCCCCACACTGGGAAGGCTGAAAGCGGGAGGATCACCATGAGTCCAAGCTGTATAGTGAGACCCTGCAACAACCTAATACATTATTTTTTTTCCTAAAAAAAAAAAAAAAAAGTCTTTGCCTTCATGTCTGGGTTGTTTACACAACTAGGCTGGCCTTGAGTACTGGAGAAAAGGAGACAGGGCAGGTAAGAGTTTCCCCAGGTCTCCTATCTATCATCCCAGAAATCTAAAGGGGAGGTTGTTCAATACTTCTGCCCACATGGGTAAAGCTGACCCTTCAGATCTCAGGCCTTTGGTCCAAACAACTTGGGAGCTCCAAATAATTAGGATAGTAAACTGTAATTCCAAGAGTTCCTGGAACATCAGTAAAAGAATAGGTATTGTCAGTCATCCAGGATTTATGAAAGTGAATCCTCCCCCATGGGCTGTCCTACTTTACCTGAATCTATGTAGCTCAGAAGAGGCAGGGAACTAGGGAACTGGGGCTCAGGACACGTCCCTCATGCTCTCCCCACATCCCCAGCTTGAAGCCCACCCTGTTTGCGCTTCATCCCTTCTGCTCCTACCCAACACCGCCAGAATCCCCGTGCGGAGGAGGAGCAGGTCAGGTGGGGACAGTCAGCACAGACCCACACGGAAGCCCTAGAAAACAGCGTCAAGCTGCATGGAACATAGCGACCTTGTCTCATCCCAGGGAGCTGAGTACATGGCCCTGATTCAGGTCACAGATGACCGCGAGTGGCATGTGAGGCTCAGATCTTAAGGGATTTATTTTATTGAGTACTTCTTTTGTTATGCTTATATATTTAGGCAAATTCTAAAGACTTTAAAAGTATATAATTTTTTACTTACTATGACCTTCAATGAAGATATTATGAAATCACAATTACTGTGTCACTGTTTACTTTGATCATCATTAATGACAATGTGGCATTTTAACAACCCAGTTGGAAAGATAAGAGAGCTAGCTCTAGTTCTCTTGACTACTGGCCATTCTAATCTTTCCCTAATTATAAAAAGTCATTTACAATCCTGCCTAACTCCAAGGAAGGGATTATTGTTTTCATCAGTTGAAGTCCTCGTGGTAAAGCAGCTCCTGGCACACGAGCGCATGGCATTGGCCCTGCAACAGTACTCGTTTTTAAAGGCTCCCCAGTTGGAACAATTAAGAGTGGCAATTTTCAAGCACAATGTTCTGAATTTGGCCCTAGAATTAAAAGTAAAGCTCTCACCGGCTTTTTCCTGATTTCTGATTTTGGACGACAGTAGCAAAGCACAGCTTTTAAAGATAATTCAGTCTGAAGCTCCGAACACCAGAATCTCAGTGTAGATCATGTTCAAGGCAACACCTCATTCCTGCCTTAATTTAAATACTATTTTTGTTTCCTCCGGGTCAAGCCCCAAAACTAACAAACACAGTTAAAGAACATTACTAAATGTTCTTTAATAATGCTAATTTTTCTTTCACATTTGGACTGGAAGCTCCATATTTTGACATTTTTTCCCAAATTTTATTTTCTTTAGTAACTTTCAAAAATTATTTGTATCATTCTTGACTCCCTACCCCTGAGTTATAAGATCTTCAAGGGCAGATAGTGATCCAAATATCTTTATTTTTGTTGTACTGAGGTGAAGTTTGCAAAGCACGGTGCCATTTTAAATGGACAATGCAGGGGTCTTTATTCATATTGCTGTCCACCCATCCTCTCTACATAGTGCTAGTGTCAGCTGGCTAAAACTTTGACTTCGGCTAATGAGCAGCTCTGGTGCCAGCTCCAATTTCACAACCACTGTTCAGCTTTCCTTTTTCTCAGCTCAGACATGTTATTGATCTCAGTAGGGCAATTTCTGAATATAACCTCCACCTTTGCAGTGGACAATTCTTTAGGTTCTGTTGTGAAGTTGTAAGAGTGATCTGGGTTTCAATTTTTCTTTTCCCAAATGCTGTCGAAACTTCCATATCCAAGCCTCAAAATCAGTTTGAAACTCTGTTAGTTTGCCCATCCTTGCTTCAGTCAGTGGCTTAGTCTGACATCAGTTGGTGAAGCCTCCATCTGAGCCACTGCCTTTGTCATAACCTGGGTTCAATTGCCAGTACCACAAAAAAAAGAAAAGAAAAAAAGAAAAACAACAACAAAACCCTAAAAGTTAAATAAAACAATTTTCTATATTTCTATATAAAGTTAAGCTGCTTCATGTACTTCATCACAATAAGGAAAACAGCCTAATTCACTCACTATTCTTAACTTAATTAGTTTTTTTTTTTCTTAAATCATGAAGCAATGTTAGATTTCCCTCACTGCTTTGGGTGATTGGGATGATGATATAGTTTTTTCTTGTAATTCTACTTATCATGCATTGCATTGCTCAATTTTCATGTGTTGAACAAGCTTTGCATTCTTTGTCTAAATCCCTCTTGGTCTTATTGCATTATACATTTCACATGCTGCTGGATTTGACTTACTAGCATTTTGTTAAAGATTTTCACATTTATATTCATAAGAAATACTCTATAGTTTCTTTCCTTGTGAAATTTGTTTGGTTTGGCATCGGATAATCCTTTTTAAGTTTGATTGCTATTATTCCTCCTTTTGCCCTTAACTTCAGCTTTTTCTTTTTCTTATTTGGTTAATCAACTAATTTTTTTCTAATTTATTCATCTTTTCAAAGAGTCAGTATTGGTGTTATGGACCTTTTATATTTTTGAATTTTATACGCTTCTAATATTAAGCATTTCCTTCTTTCTGCTCATTCCATTTAGTGTTCTTCTTTTCTAGTTCTGTAGGTAGAAAGTTAAGTTATTGGTTTAAAATTGTGGAAAGTTAGGTTATTGCCCATGAATTTCCTTCTCAATATTGATTTCACTTCATGCTATGAAGTATTGAGAACCAAATAGCCAAATAGCTCAGCAGATTAAAGCACCTGCAAGCAGGAGCATGGGCCAGGGGTTTGAACCCCCCCGGGCCTGCCGTGATGGCCCCGCCCTCAGGGCGCACTGAGGTGGAGACCTGGCGCGGTGGCATGCGCGTATAATCCCAGCACTTGGGAGCCTGTAAATTTGAGAATCACCACGAGTCTGACGTAGTAGTGAGACCCTGAACACCTTGTAGATCCTTCCCTAAAATACAGAAAAAAAAAAATTATACCTTCATTTCCAATTTTACTCATTAAAGGTATTTTCAAATTCCTTATGTTATTCAACTCATTGGTTACTAGGAGAGTGTAGTTAGTATTCAAATCTTTATTCAGGTTTCTTTTTGATGGTACTTTCTAACATTTCACTATTATAAGACAATGTGTTTCTTGTGTCTTTTCAGGTATTTATTGTACAGCTGTATAATTCTAGGTGTTTAAACAGGTCAGTAGATACTAAGAAACACAGTGGAGGTTTCAGAGTGCTATAGTTATCTCCCTGCCTTAAGCACACATTTTTCTATCAAATGTTTTCCTTTCCCTCAAATAGTGGTATCTTTTTTTTTTTGGTGGAACTGAGGATTGAACTCAGACCCTTGCACTTGCCAGGAAAGTGCTTATTCTACCGAGCTATCTCCCCAGTCCCAAATAGGGCTATCTTAATGTTCTTGCCAACACATGTTTTCTGAGGCATTTACAGCTGAATATGTGGTATGAGGCTAAATAACAGACAAGCATTTTGTGTGGAGTTTTCCTAGGAATCACTAAAGAAAACAAGTTTTGAGAATTAAGTTTAGAAAGAGATGTAGTGCACTGATTCTACCTCTAATACTTAGGCTGTGTGTTGCTGTTTTTCAACATTACCCCTGACATATGGAATTGCAGATGGTATGTTAGAGGATTCGAACACCATAAATTTTACGTATGATGTTAGTATTTTCTCAAATTAACGCTTTCCAGTTTCTGAGGCTTTAATTAATTTCCACAGTTCTAAAACCACTTATTTCTTATACTTTTACAACTTTTTTGTTTCTTTGTTTGTTTGTATTTGTTTCTGTCTTCTTAGAGGCAACAGGGAAGTGACATTTCAGATGTTAATGGAAGCTTAGAGAAGCTTTAGCCACAGGTGTACCGCAGCCTGAAGGGACCAAATTCCCCTAGGACCCACCACCTTGAGACCGGCAGATTCAGAAGTCAGTAGATAAAAGTCACCTTTTGCCACAGAAGAGTAGTTTCCCTCAAAAGTCAGCACTGTGAAGTATTCCTCACGGTGAGGCCCATTGGATGCTCACTCCTTCCTAGAAAACAACTTAGATTTTCTTTGTTCTTTTTGTTCTTATGCTCCTGAGTTAGCCCAGATCTGCACCCTTTACAAAGTTATCTATATTAAAATGATACAAGAACACTTGACTGCTAATACACTTCCAACCGTTCATTATGATCCTATATGTATAAGCTTTTCAATACTATGTGTGGAGTATGATAGTAAGTATTTCTACGACTTCTTTTAAATTTATAATTACCCATGTGTCATTTGAGTGTGATCTGAAATTAATTTCATCCAGAGGTGAATTGATCTTATTTACACTTCACCTATCTCTTTCTCACACAATTTAAGCATATCCGTGCTGGTTCTTCCCCTTTGGGTAAGCTGTGACTTCCCCAGTGGGATCCTCAATCAAGAGTCTACCAAGTAAGGAGTACCTTAAAGAAAAACAGTAATAAATTACTTCAAACAAAGGTCACTTTCATCTAAATTATTTGAAGAAAAAAATCAAAAAAGAGGATTTTTTCCATTGCCTTATAAGATTGCTTTCCTGTATGTAAAATTTAGAAGGAACAAATCCTCTGAACTTAGATTGGAGCTCATCAAGTCAAAGGAATAGACATTAACTTCTAACATTCCTAGTGAAATAACCCACAAAATGAAAACTCCCTACTTGTTAATCCAACTCCATCTGAGGCTATGTGAAATAATATAGCTTTTGTTTCCACTTAAACTTTGTTTCTGCCTATACCCATCCGTGCTTATGATTTTCTGCAGAAATGATGGGAAAAAAACCTTCATTCAGCTCATCCATTAATAACAAATCAGCACACCAAATGTTATTTAGGTTTAAGTTTCATTTTTTAATATCTTAGATTTATTAAATGGAAAAAGCAATGGGGCAAAGACAAAGAAGGTGGAGCCAATCCTATTCACTGAGAATCTGTATGGCTAGGAGAAACCCAGAAGGTGTACTGGCACCTAGGCCAAGGGGAAGATTTGCAGAAGCAGAGAGTGTGTGTGGCCTGGGCTACCAGGGAAAGGAATTGGCGGGAGCTCTGCTATCAATCTTTCTTTCCCTCCTTCTTGTCCTCCTTTCCTTCCAGTACACCTGTTTTCTCAAACAGCACTAGGTTCACAGGAAAATTGAGCAGAACTTAGCAGTCCCCACAGATGCCTTGCTGCCTTAAGTTTCACTTGGAAAACCTGACACTTGACAAAGCAGTATTTAGATCCCTGAAAGTGATGCATTTTGGGAGGTCTTTCTACACCCACCACACTGCTTTGCCTACTATCATCTTATACGTGGTCAACTGAAGTAACTTCTGAATTGATTTCAATAAATTCATTCCTAGCATTGCCTAGTTTCTTTTTTAATATATAAGCAGGGAGGTTATTTACAATGCACTGCATCATACTACCTTCCCACCTGAAAGCTTTAATGAGGTTTTCATTATTCCCAATAAAATAGTCTGACAAGGACCTGCATAATGAACCACAACCTAACACACTAGCTTGATTTTATACCACTTTGTATTTTGTGGCAGCCAGACCCAACTTGCTGTTTCATTTCTCATAAAATGGGTTTCTCCCCCGTCCCCCGAGCATTTACACATGTGCTTTCTTCTGCTTGGAGTAGGCTCACTCTGTATCCAATTAACTTTCACTCCATCATCAGAACCCATTGGAAGCATTGCCTCCTGTGGGAAGCCACCACTACACACTTAATCCAGACCAAAATGCTGCCAGAAACAGTAGCACAGCTGGAAACAATTGATAGTGCAATTTTCCCAAATGATGTTCGCTTCATACGAACCGAGATTTCTCCCTACTTAATCTCTATGTTCTCCTTCCAGAACAGGAAAGCACTGAAATTCACTTCCTAGAATAAAATTTATAAAGATCATGTATAACGACTAGAATTTTTCAATAAAATGAAAGCTGAGGAATTTATAAAATCATTCACATAGATTATCTTATTTGATATTAACCAAAGTGATTTCTGTGATAAATAATGATTTCCCTTACAGATGAGAAAACTGACCATTAGAAAAAAAATAAAGGTCTTTTTATAAAAATGGTTCACTGCCCCCAGTTTCCTCTCTGGTGGAACATCAAGGAAGATATTAAGGCCAAACATGACTGAACATCATAAAGATAATTAATATACTTTAATAAGCTCGTTTTCCTTAGTAGAGTAGCTTAGAATTATCAATTTGTAGGTCTAGACCCATCTGCAAATAATTATGTAATTATTTTGTGTTATGCAATCTCATGGGCCTTAGATTTAGTTTTATTAACTTAAAATATAACATTTTTTATATTCTAAAACATTATCATTTTACATAGAGAAAATTGAACTCCTTTAATTTGTGTTGTTTCTATTTTCAGTGGAACACATCTGCTAAATATTAAAAAAAAAACTTGATTTATTTATGTTATGGCTGGCTCAGCTTGCCCTGGGATTGGGGTTGGCACAGCATGTGGTGATGGGGATTGGAGCGTGGTCCCTGTGGTTGCCTAAGCTTGCCTAAGCAGGCATGTTAGACCGATGGGCTATCTCTCCAGCACCATCTCTGCTGGTTTAGTAGCATAAAATTTTTCCCTTTATAGATAAGGAGAATTATCTATTCATATGCAAATCATCATATAAACTAAAATATTCAGTATAAGAAGTCAGAGTAGATTCATTATGGACTATGTATTTGTGTGTGTGTGTGTGTGTGTGTTATCTTGTATGTATGTGTGCGTATGTGTATACAAAGATTTACTTCAACAAAAATATAGTATCATCTTTGAGTATTTATTTCATTTGCCCTACTTATGCTGAAAGTAATTTTTCCTTTGGCATCTTATCCACACTCCTTAAGTACTAGCTTCACGTGTTATGTCATGAAATCTTTCTTCCAATATGCTGCTAAACTTTCAAAGAGGTGAGCGTGAAGCTTAAAATCCCAAAGTAACATTCAGCATCAGAAAGTAGGTCAAGTGGCCTCCTGCTGGTCTGACACACATAAATGTATTATTTAGGGACAATTTTAGTCACTACAACCCATGAATGAACTTTTAAATCTATTTCTAAAACTCTTTATATGTTTTTTCTGCTTAAGAACATAGGCCTTCACATAATACTGAACATGAAATGAACTTTAAGAGCATAACCCTTAGTCTCTCTTCAATAATTTTAACAAAGTTTTCCTGATATCCTAAGAGAGAGGAGAAAAAAGACCAAAATTTCAGTTCTATTTCTACCTGACAGTTTGGACTTTGAAGATAACAGTACTCTCTGTGAGATAATTTGCACATCAGAAAGAATAACTACACAGAAATATACAATGGTATTAGCACTCTGTGATTCCCGAAATTACAATGTTCATCAAAGCATGCAAAGCATTTCAGTTTCAAGACCAAATTCTGGATTAATTGAAGTATGAAAATGGTATTGACCCGAACATTCCGGCTGGCCCGCCAGATGCCCCAGTCCGCTCACCTAAACATTCCTGCCAACCCGTCAGATGTCTGCTTCCCACTCCCCTGAGGTCTCCAAATCACTCGAGTGAGTATTCCAGCCCCACCCACCATGTTAGACCTACTCCGGCCCACTGTGAAAGCAGCTGACCCAGAAGCTAGGCCCAACATGTGACTCAGATCTTCAGCTAGATACAAGCATAGCCTATCAAGCATCAGGCCCACCACCTGAGTCAGAGCTCAGGCTCGATGCAAGCTTAGCCTACCCAGCAGCGAGGCCTCCCAGTCCTGCAGGTCACTGCTATAGAGAATGATACAGACAAGGAACAAAATGCAATCTCAGGTCCCAAACCCACCTGTAACAGACACAAGGGACACTACCCTACAAGAAAATGAGAATCATGCAGATGAAATGTCGGAACTGATAGCTTCTGAGGTAGACAGACAAGTGCAGAAATGTATAGAGCAATTCAGACCAGAGAAAACACGTGAAGTAAAAAAAGAAATGTATGAAAAAATATACTATTAAGTGGAAAAACAACTGCAGAAATGTATAGAGGAAACCGGGGCAGAAATAACCACTGAAGTTAAAAAAGACCTCTCTAAATTATTAGCATCTAAAGTAGAGGAACAACTACACAAAGGTACACAGGAGAACAGAGAAGAAATAATCTCTGAACTAGAGAGAGAAGGATAACTATAATGAAAGAATTCAGTACTAAAGAAGACATTGATAAAAATTAGAGGAGACAAGAAAAATGATGGACTCCCTGAGTGAGCAATATAGGAAAGATAGATCACAGGAAACAGTTTCAAAGAGATATACAATAAAATAAAAGCTCAATCACAAGCTGGCAAAACCGTATGAACCAAAGTGAAGACAGAATCTCAGATCTTGAAGACACCATCGCAGCTAGTGAAAAGGTAAGAAAGGATCTCTTAAAAATAACTAGGATGCAGGAAAAAATAATTCAACATCTGCAAGATGATGCAAAAATGAACAATGTCAGATTAATAGGAATAAATGAGAAAGAAGGAGTCAATACAAATGATATAATAAGAATATGGGCAGAAGTAATAGCAGAAAACTTCCCAAATATGAAAAGACAATTGAACATACAGTAACTAAAGCATACAGAACCCCAAATAACATCGACCCGACTGAAAACACACCCAGACATATAATAGTCATTCCAGAAATTCAGCAGAATAGTATACTAAAAGCTGCTAGAGAAAAGAAACAGATCACATTTAAAGGAAAACTCATCAGAATAACAGCAGATTTCTCTTCACAAACCATGAAATCAAGAAGAGCATGGAGCAGAGTGCTTCAAGTCCTCCATGAAAACAAAATTCAGACCAGACTACTATACCCGGCAAAAGTCTCTTTCAAGGATGAAGGAGACATGAAATACTTCCACGACAAGGAACTACTAAAGAATTTCATGACATCAAAATGAACCCTACATAGCATACTAAAGAAGGACCAAAATGACTCAAACTCAAGAAATGAGAACAGAAAGATCCCACCAAATAGGCTACTCAATTAAACACAGGAGAAAAAGAGGTAAACAGTAGTAAGTAAACATTATGTCAATCATAAGTCAACATATTTCAGTTATAATCATCAATGTAAATGGACTCAATTCTCCAATTGAAAGAAATAGACTGGCAGAGTGAATAAGGAAGGAAAATCCAACAATATGCTGTATACAAGAAAAGCACTTAACTCAAAAGGAAACTCATAGGCTAAAAGTGAAAGGATGGATGGCCCAACAGGATGGCTCAGTGATCTAAAGCGCCTGCTTAGGAAAGCTCGGGCAGCTTCAGGGACTGCAGTTCGATCCCTGGCACCACATGCTGTGCCAGCCCTGCCCGCAGGGCACGCTGAGCTGGCCATAAAAATAAACAAACAAAAGTTCTGAAACAAGAAAAAAAATAAACTAAAATAAAATTAAATAAGGGGCCCGGCAGGATGGCTCAGTGGTCTAAAGCGCCTGCTTCAGAAAGCTTGGGTGGCTTCAGGGACCGCGGTTCAATCCCCGGCACCACATGCTGCGCCAGCCCTGACCTCGGGGTGGCTGAGTCGGCCATAAAAATGAGTGAATAAACAAAGGTTCTGAAACAAGAAAAAGAAAAAATAAAATTAAAAAATAATAAAATAAAATAAAATTTAAATATAAATAAATAAATAAATAAATGTGAAAGGATGGAAAACAATACTACATGCTCCAGCACCTCAAGAAAAAGCAGGAGTAGTAATCCTGTTTGCAGACAGTCTAAACTTCAAACCAAGACTGATGAAACGAAATAAAGAAGGCCACTACATACTGCTTGGGAGAAAACTTCAAGATGAAGAGGTGACACTCATAAATATGTGTGCACCCAACACAGGACCAGCAAGTCATATAAGACAAACCTTAACGGACATGAAAATCTAATATCCAATACCACAATCTTAACGGGAGACCTCAACACCCATTATCCGAAAAAGATAGATCAAGCAGACAAAAACTTAGCAAAGAAGTAAGAGAGCTGAACCAAAACTTGAAACAACTGGAATTAGTGGACATACACAGAGTGTTCTACCGAACCACATCAGAATACACATTCTTTTCAGCTGCACATGGGACATTTTCTAAAATAGACCACATATTAGCACATAGATTGTGCCTAAATATATGCAAGAAAACAGAAATTATCCCATGCATATTATCTGACCACAGTGAAATGAAATTGGAAATAAATGACAACAGAAACCACAAGAACCCCAGAAATACATGGAAATTAAATAACACTATTCTCAACAACCAGTGGGTTACAGATGAAATTAAACAAGAAATTAAAAATATCTGGAATTTAAGGAAAATTCAAACAAAACCTACCGGAATTCATGGGACGCAATGAAAGCAGTTCTGAGAGGGAAATTTATAGCTCTGAACTCACACATTAAGAGAACAGAACGGGAAAAAATAAATATTCTCCTGGAGCACCTCAATTGTCCAGAAATAGAAGAACAAAGGAGATCAAAAGCCTGAAGTTGGGAGGAAATTTTAAAAATTAGAGCAGAAATTAATTCAACTGAGACAAAAAAAAAAAAAAACAATTAATGAATCCAAAACCTGGTTCTTTAAAATATTTAATAAAATTCATAAGCCCCGAGCTAACCTCATCAAAAAGAGGAAAGAAAAGACACAAATTCAAGCAATAAGGAATGAAAAGGGTGAAATTATTACAGATGCAACAGAGATTCAGAGGATCATAAATAACTACTTCGAGAATCTTTACTCTCACAGAATTGAAGACACAGATGAAATGGACAGATTCGTAGAAAAGTACAAATTATCCAAACTCAATCAAGAAGATACAACAACTCTCAACAACCCAGTAACAGCCAATGAAATACGAAATGTAATAAAAAGTCTACCGACAAAGAAAAGTCTGAGACCTGATGGATTCACTACTGAATTCTACAAGAAATTTATAGAAGATTTAATCCCGACACTCCTCAAACTCTTTAATGAAATTGAAAAGGAAGCAATCCTTCCAAAATCATTCCCAGAGGCAAGTATTACACTGATACCAAAACCAGAGAGAAATGCACCTAACAAAGAAAACTATAGGCCAATTTCTCTGATGAACATAGATGCAAAAATCCTCAATAAAATCCTCACCAATAGAACACAACTAATCAGGGCCAGGGGTATAGCTCAGCGGATTTAGTGCTTGCTTAGAGGAGCGCAGGGGCCAGGGTTTGGTTCCTGGCCCCTCGTGCTGTGCCAGCCCCGCTCTAGAGCGCACTGAGCCGGCGATGGAGACTAGGCCTGGTGGTACGCGTCTGTAATTCTAGCGCTTGTGAGGTACAAACAGGAGGATCACTATGACTCAGTAGTGAACCCCCCCCAAAAAAAGAATACAACTAATCATCAAGAAGATTATACAACATTACCATGTAGGATTCATCCCAGGGATGCAAGGATGGTTCAATATATGCAAATCTATAAGTGCAATACACTATATCAACAGAACCAAGACCAAAAATCACATCATCGTCTCAATTGATGCCGAAAAGGCCTTTGACAAAGTGCAACACTCATTCATGTTCAAAGTCCTACAGAAAATTGGAATAGAGGACCTCTACCTCAACCTGATGAAAGCCATCTACAATAATCCAATAGCTAACATAATTCTAAATGGGGAGAAACTGAAGTCTTTTACTCTCAAATCTGGTACAAGACAAGGATGTCCTCTATCACCACTCCTATTCAATATAATTCTGGAATCATTAGCTACAGCCATTAGACAAGAAAGAGAAATAAAAGTAATAAGAATAGGTAAAGAAGAAGTAAAACTTTCATTATTTGCAGATCACATGATAATCTACCTGGGAAGTCCCAAAGTACTCCACCAAGAAGCTACTGGAATTAATACACAAAGTCAGTAGCATAGTAGGCTACAAATTCAGCACACAAAAGTCACTGGTATTTCTCTACACAGATAACAAACACACTGAGAGAGAAATTAGAGAAGCAGTACCTTTGATAACAGCACCAAAAAATGAAATACTTAGGGATTAATCTAACTAAAGAAGTAAAAGACCTTTTCAATGAAAACCACATTACTCCGAAAAAAGAGATCCTATATGATTTCAGAAAATGGAAAGATATTCCCTGCTCCTGGATAGGAAGAACTAACATTGTTAAGATGGCGATACTCCCTAAGTTGTTATACAAATTTAATGCAATTCCTATCCAAATATCATCAACATACCTCACAGACCTGGAGAAATCATTCCTAAAATTTATTTGGAGCCAAAAAAGACCCATAATTGCAAAGACGATTCTGGGCAACAAAGTAAGGCAGGAGGCATTACAATTCCTGACCTAAAGTTATACTACAAAGCTACCTTGATAAAAATCAGCATGATACTGGCAAAAGAATAGACCTGAGGATCAATGGAATAGATTAGAAGATGCAGAAGTAAATACAAACACATTCAGCCACCTTATTTTTGACAAAGGGGCCAAACATGTTTACTGGAAGAAAGATAGTCTCTTTAACAAATGGTGCTGGAAAAACCTGATCTCTACATGCCAAAACCTAAAATTTGACCCTAGTCTATCACCATGCACTAAACTAAAGTCAAAATAGATTAAAGATCTAAATATTAAAAGTGAAACATTAAATCTCCTGGAAGAGAAAGTGGGAGGAAATCTTGAAGACATCGGAGTAGGCAAAAAAATCTATGGACAGAAATCAAATTGCATGTTTAACACTTGAAAGCATCAACAAATGGGACCTCCTCCAGCTAAGAAGTTTCTGCACATCAAAAGAAGTTACCAACAGAGTGAAAAGACAACTCACAAATTTCAAAAAGATTTTAACTTATCAGTACTCAGACAAAGGTGTTCTATGTAGAATCTATAAAGAACTAAAAACCATTATTGTTCCAAAATTCGAAGACCCAATCCAGAAATGGGCATCTGAGATGAACACACACTTCTCAGAGAAAGAAATTCAGCAAGCCTATAAATACATGAAGAAATATTCCACATCGCTAGCCATTCGTGTAATGCCAATCAAAACAGCACTTAGATACCATATCACCCCAGAAAGAATGGCTATCATAAAGCAATCAATCAGCAATAAATGCTGGAGAGGCTGTGGGGAAAGAGGAACCCTTCTCCACTGCTGGTTGGAATGCAGATTGGTGCAACCATTATAGAAAGCAATGTGGAGGATCCTTAAAAAACTAGAACTGGAAATCCCAGTTAATCCAGCTATCTCCCTATTGGGAATTTTCCCAGAAAAACTGAAAACATCATACCATAATGATATCTGTGCACCTATGTTTATAGCAGCCCAATTTGTAATAGCCAAATCTTGGAAACAACCAAAATGCCCATCATTTGAAGAAATGTTGAAGAAAATGTGATATTTTTATACAGTGGAATATTA
>PVJA010030731.1:0-25453 GCA_004027025.1 Myocastor coypus
CTGTACTCTATAGAATGATTGTGAGGACAATATGCAATATGTCAACTTTCAAAGAAAAGAAGGGGGAAAAGAAAAAAATAAAAGTAATGTGTATTTAGAAAGGTTAATGTTTAATTGTTTGATCAATCTTATATACCTATATGTATTAATCTAAACTGATCTGATGATGAACATATGTAATATAACCATTGTTAAATTTAAACAATAAAAAAATTGAAAAAAAGATAAAAAAATTAAAAAATAAAAATAAAGTAAAATAAAAAGAACTAAACTAAAAAAAAAACAAAAAAACCCAAAACCAAAACCAAACTTATCAGTTCTTAAAACTTCTAAGCAAATTACATTTTGCAGAATGAAAAGACATTTCTGAAGGATATATCCAGATTTTATGCTAAAGTTTTCATACAGTGGGGAACATTTTCTCTTTGTGTGAAAAAAGAAAAGCATGGCTTTAATAGCTTTAAGCCATGAATATGCTGGCAGAAATTGTGCTCAAGTCTAAATGAATTTCATTGACTTGTTTATCAATCACACAGGAGCTGACTGGTATTAAAGAGAGAACTTTGGTTTGGTAAATTCTTCCTACTCTTACACACACACACACACACACACACACACACACAAACATACATACATTGTGAGAAAACAGGACGTATGTATTTCCCCATGGTTATGACAGCACATGGAATCATGATAGTACTCATTAAGCTCCACTCCCCGTGGAAAACTTTTCGTCAGGAACATCTTAAACGAATAAATTGTTGCAACCTAGGGTAAACATCTCATAAAATCAAGCTGTAAGAACATAAACAACTGTTCTAAAGAGACTCCTTTCACAGATTGCATGTGTTGTCTTTCATTCATACTTGAGCCAACCATGCATCTGAAAGGCTTAGGAGAACGAAAATCCAGCCTGGCCTGTGGGTGAGCAGAACTTTCAGAGCGACCTCACAGGCACTTGTGGTTTTATTGCAGACAATGCTACTTCCATGATGTCCAGAAAGGAGACGCTTTGCTGCAAAGCAAAGAGAGCTTTAAAAACTTTGCTCAATTGTGCTGAACCTGGGCCAGTGCTGAATCCCTCCCGCCTCCCTCTCACCTACTGGACAGTTTGAGAAAGACTTAAATCTGTGCTCATAGTCAAGTAAATCTGAATGCAAAGATTGCAGGGCAAGGAGCTTTCTCAGTTCTCCAGTAATTTGTGCAAATGCACACACACACACACATATGTGGGCATGTATTTTCCTTCTCAAATGCAACCTTAACACATCACAGGTGGACTGACACATTGCCCTTCTCCATGGCTCCCCTGGAGCCAACATTGGACTGATAAGACAGCTAGGGTACATTGTTCCCTCAGTTAGCAGTCTTTAATGAGTGTCAGAGTGAAGCCTGGGGGCTGGGGATTTAGCTTGGTGTCACAGCACCTGTCTGGCAAGCCTGAGGCCCTGAGTTCAACTTCCAGTACCAATAAAGGAAACAAAAAAGTAAAGGCTGATACTTAAATCAGTACATATCCTTCACTGGTCAATAACAATACCTCTGAGGCCCTAGGGCCTTAGTCCGTTCCACCATTCCGATGTTCTAGTGCCCTTCCCTGAGACTCTCACCTGTCCTTACCAACTCTGAGCTTTGTCATGGAGAAACTAAATGTTTGACACCTGGCCCATCCGGGTCTCCAGTCCGCGCCCTGAACAGGAGCCATTCTGATTGGTCTATCGTGTATGTGTAATATGCCATTAAATAGTGTTAATATTACCCTCATCAAGCCCTCACTGGAAATGCCACGTGATGGGGGAAGCTTGTATTTGCTGGATGAAGTTGGGAAGGTGAGAGCTGAGATCCGTGAGGCAGAAATGGAAGTGAGACCTTAAGGAAGATACATGCTCAAAACCACGCAGCTCTCTGAGAAGAGCACTTGTTCATCACAGTGTTGAGAATTGTGGTGAGGCCTCAGTGGGATCATTGGGCCAACTTCGGAGAGGTTACTGTCCATGCCTCATACTCATATATACTATGTAAACTAACCTTGATATATATATATATATATATATATATATATATATATATATATATATATATTTCAAGTGAGCAGATTATTAGCTATCCTGGGATATGAACATGTAAGCCTAATTATGATTTCAGCAAACCTCTTCCTTTCTTCTAGTGAATTCTGCACCTGTGTCATTGTCATACCCTGGAACCTGGCCTGTCCTCCACGGCACAGATGGGGCTGTCTCAGTACCCTCAGCACCTGCTCAGATCAGCTTTCTTGCTGCCACTGGCTACTTTGGCAGGAGCCTTGGACTGTCGTCCCACCATACAGCTGCTGGCGGCAGACTCACTGTGACCCTCCTCTGTGCCCTTTCGTGTCCTTCCCCACCTCTGAGCATCTTTGCCCTTCCTCCTCTCATGAGAGCACATCTTCACTGGGTCTCCCATTTGATGACAGCTTATCATCTCAGCACTGTGGATTTCTCACGTAAATCTACATTCTGCTCATTTCAGTCTTCTGCTGGGTCCTCCATCTACTATTTCCTTTGGGTAACAAGCACTGACCAGCCCTTCTTCACTTCTTCTTTCAGCTACCCTGGGGTCTGAATGACCTTCTGGAGGTCCTCTGCTGGGCTCCTTTTCTTAGATTCTCATCTTCACCTTTTGAATTCATGTCACATCCCAATTTTTCCTCCAAAGCACCCTACTCCCTGATCTCAAATGTGACCTATTCCCTCCTGTGTCTTCGTGCTCCATGCGCTGCTTAGATTCCAGATCTAATTGGTGCTGAGGACAACACTTTCTCCCCTTTCCAGGCTGGTCATCATGGTGGTCCCCCTGCAATCCTGGGTTGAAGACCAGGTTTTCCTCCCATGGCCCCTCTAAGCTTCTTGCCTTCTTGATATTAACCCCACATGGCTAGTGTGGCCTTTGTGTTTGGCTGTGCCTCCCACTAAATGGCAATCCTCGAGGAATGTTGTCCACACCCCCGCCACCTTGGCTAGGGTGTAGAAAATTCCTGACAAATTTTTTGTGTAATAAAGTAAAACAAAACAAATCAATAAATACAGATGGCACATTTAATGCAGATCTTCAAGCAGGTAGATTGCCATCATTCTCAATTTATAGGTGAGGACATGGAGAGCAGAGAAATTAAGTCACTGTCCCAATGTCACATAGTCAAGGAATGTAGATGTATTTCAAACCTAGGGGTGGCCTCCGGAGTCTACATGCTTAACTGCTACTTTATAACCTATACTTTTTGCATTTGAACTATGGATTGAACCATGACAATCACAGAATATCACTAGCCAATAGTTCAAAATAAGCCTGAAATTATATATATATATATATTTGTTTGTTTATATCATAGAGAAAGTTCTACAGGGTGTTCAGGGTCTCACTACTAGATCAGACTTGTAGTGATCCACCTGTTCACAGCCTCCTAACAGCTGGGATCACAACTGCGTGCCACCATGCCCAGTCTCAATTGCTGTCTCAGCTTGCCCCCGGGGTGGGATTCCCTGGCCCCTATGACTGCTTACAGGTGCTTTAATCTGCTGAGTTATTTGATTGACTCTAATAAGCTTGAATTTAAAAGCTACCTTTTTTGTTGTTGTTTTGTTTTTGTTTTTGACAGTACTAGGGATCAAACTTGGGGCACGTCAGACAGGTGCTTATGCTGTTGAGCTATCTCCCAAGCCCTAAAAGCTACATATTGGGTAGTAAAACCAGTTTTATATTTAGGCTAATGTAATCTAATGTACATGTTTTATGTCCGGATCTAGATGGCAGGAATCTGGAATCAGGGTACAAACTAAGGAAGAAGATGAGTAGGACCGAAGAAAAGTGCTGAAAGCTCAGATCCACAGAATAAAGTGAGGACCAAGTCCCCAAAATGTGTTTTGAATGATCCTATGGCAAAGGCAGGAGGGTCCGAGAGAACAAAGACAATGGTCTGGGGGCTGGAGAGGCAAAAAGACCTGCAAATTCTCCCACTGCCTGGGCTGTTAAGTCACAACAGAAGATAAGCTTGTGTCTGCTTAGTTGGTTTACAGTGAGCAGTGACCCGCTGTGGACAGGTGCAATTCCTCCTTGTTTAATTGTACCTAATAGCCTTGGGATTATACCGTGTTGATCAATGATAGCTACTCAACTTGGAAATTTATATCAAAGAATATTAGGTTTCTCAGTGATTCCTGTGAGCCTTAAATTTGGAAGTATTTATGAGCTAACTGCATAGTTAACTGGATTTATAGTGACTGACAATGTCTCCCGCACCGGGCCAGCACTGCATCTGTTATACATGCTTCCTTTATAATCAGATGAACCTCTGAGAGCCCCATAAGCAAGATTAATCATGGTCTATAAATAAACAAATAGTAATCTAGTTAAAATATCGTGCCTGGAAGAGGAGCCTAGCCAGAGAATAAAAGGGAGAAAATTAAAAATAACAGCACAGAACATCAGCAAGGCGTTCTCCACCATTCCTAAACTTTCCTGTACCCTTAGTTCACAGGTACACACAAACCAAGTGGCATGTCCCCAATGAGTCTCAAGGTGGCTGGTTCTGAAGGTTTTTCCTTCAAAACATGATACTGGTTGCTATGAGCCCCAATGTTGCTATGAACATCTGAGACTCATGTCTGATTTGCCCCCTACACACACACACACACACACACACACACACACACACACACACACCGGGTGGAAAAGCACAAAATAAATATGCTGTAGATCTCTGTAGCTCAATTAGCCAAGAATCCGAGTTTTCTTTTTAATTTTTATTTTTATTAATACATGTGTGCAGTACATAATGATTCCCTTCACCATGGTAGTGGGTACTTGTACATAGCATGTCTACTTCCTCTTCGTTTCCCTTCCCCTTCCCAACATCTCCCTTTCCTCCATCCCTTGGTTCCCTGTAATGATGGCTGCCATGGTTCCCTAGCCACAGGAGTACCCTTCTTCCTCGGCAGCTGCACTTAGTGCCTTCAGCCGACGGCTCTGCCACATGGGCAGAAAGGCCTTCAGAAAAACAGGGCATGAAGACAGCAATGGGCCACGCAGCAGGGTCGCACTTCTGACAAGCCGCTGGTCCATGCGTGCATGCTGAGGCAAAGGCAGAGTTCTGCTGGTCAGGGTGCTTCCTGGGGCTCCCAGAGAGCCCTGAGGCACCAGGTTGGCTGAAGCAAAGGAGGCATTATCCTCCCAGGGTAGAGAAACTGCTGCTCTCCACTACTGGGTCCATCTCCCCTTAATGTTATGATGCATCTAAAGAATACCCTTCCCTTCACTGAGCTTTCCTCTTCTCATTCATCAAATGAGATGATACTATCCCTTGTTTCTATAAAAACAATATACCTGCAAATGCTTTGTTAAGTATTACACAAATCTGGTAACATGTCTAGTAGTATTGGTGGTATATGTGGCATTGTTGATTTTTGCTAACTTCTTGAATGACCTGTTAACCTTAGCATTGTAAAATCAGGAAGGTCAAGAGGGCTGTGTTAATGCTTCCAGGGAACTGCTACACATGAAATGTCAAAAGAATCCTAATGCTATAAAGGAATAGCCAGTATGTTGCCCACCCTAAGCATTGGACTGAGCTTAATGCTTGGCATTTGACTGCAGTTTAGTTTAGTTCAGTTCAGTTTTCGTATCTGCCGTTGAATGGCATTCCTTCTTGTGATTTAATATATTGAGATAAAGCCTAGTCCCAAAGTGTATTACTTATTCTAGTCAATCTAAAGCCAAAAACGCAGCTGGGCGTGGTGGCGCACGCCTGTAATCCCAGCACTCGGGAGGCTGAGGCAGGAGGATCGATGTGAGTTCGAGACCAGCCTGGGCTACAAAAGTGAGCTTAAGGCCAGCCTGAACTGCATAGTGAGACCCTGTCTCAAAAAGCAAAAAAAAAAAAAATAAAAAATAATAATAATAATAAATAAATAAAGCCAAAAACGCACCATCACAGTCCCCAGCGCTTCCTCTATGAGTCTCTCTCCACATCTCCTCAGGCAGCCACTGGGCACTTGCAGAGTATCTGCTCCACAGGCCGTACAGGCTCCTGTCAACCATGGGATCTCAGCCTTGACCCTCTCCTAGCATAAAGTAGAGGACGATGCATGAAGTTATGAGGGTAAAGCCAAGGGTGTGAGGGGACCCCTGAGAGCTGGAGAAGACAGAAATGCGAAGCGCCTATTGAGAAAAACAGGAGGAAGTGAGGACAGCCACCCGGAGAGAGGCCACAGGGTCTACAACCAGAAAGGACATAGGGATGGAGCCACTTGAGACCTTTGCTACTCTTATCTCACCACAACTTGCCACATGTGCTGGGCATGGAGCTATAGGATTTAATGTTTTACCTGCTAGATTTGAGTTTTGCGTGGCTTCAATTCCTTTCCTTTCTCCTATTCTTCCCTTTTGGAATGCGAATAGTTATACTGTGCATGTTGGAAGTATATAACTATCTTTTTGTTCTGATTTTTATAGGGACTCATAGCTAAGAGTTGGCCTGGAGTCTCAGAGAAGACTCTGAATGGGAACTTTTCAAAAATCTTGGAACTGCTAAGACTTGTGCAACTCTAAAGATGGAGAGGCCTTTCAGGAGCCAGGAGCAGAGTGTCACAACTGAGATCTAAGGTCAGAGAGAGGTGGGGCCTAGCCAGAGGGGTGGGGCCTAGTCAGAGGGGCATGGCCCAGCCAGAGAGGTGGGACCTAGTCAGGGGGCGGGGCCTAGTCAGAGGGGTGGGTCACTGGGGATATGGCCTAGAAAGCTGCGTTCTCCTGCTGGGCTCCTCCCTTTGGTCTCTGCTTCCTGTCTGCCATGAGATGAATAGCTTTCATCTACCATGCGCTTTATGTGCTATCTCTGCTTTGGAGCCAGAGTTCCGTGACCTGAATTCACTGCAACTGTGAGCCTTACTCAGCCTCTTCTCTAGTAAGTTGTGGGTGCTGGGTACTTAGCTGCAGCAATAGGACAGGGGACTAATGCGCTGAGGCAAGCTGTCCTCTACAACTCACTTTGGCTTTTATCTGCAAGTTAGGAATTTCTTCTAGGATTGTTATAAGGTTGAAGTAAGACAACCTATACAGACACCTAAAACACGATCAACACATAGTGAAGACCAACGGAATTTAGCCATCTTGTTCCACGTTTGTACATGAAGAGACAGGCTCTAAGGCTGATGAACTCTGAAACCAAGGCTTACACCTATTATGTAAAATATGAAGATAATGGAAAAACTGAAAACAATTAAAAATCTGAATTAGGAAGTGAAATTGAGAAAAACAGGAATGAGCTAAATCTTTGTTTTTAGTAGAAACAATTTTGACATATGATAGAATTAACAAAATGTTCATCAGAAAACAAAAACTTCTAGTGGCTTAGTTCTGAAAACAATCACTGGAAACAGAAAGTGTAGGGAGAAATTCTATTGCTTCCATTGT
Source organism: Myocastor coypus (assembly GCA_004027025.1). Lineage (NCBI taxonomy): Eukaryota > Metazoa > Chordata > Mammalia > Rodentia > Myocastoridae > Myocastor > Myocastor coypus. The sequence goes on from PVJA010030731.1 coordinate 7,444, forward strand.
AATTTTTCTACTATTTGATTTTTCTACATAATCTATGTATATGATTACAACTGTAAATGGTGGATACATTCATAAAATATTTACATTTCCATACATGCAGTGTGCTTCAGGCAGGGGCAAAGGTTGTTTGACTCTCTGGCAGCACCTAAGAGAACTCTGCGATAATGCACACACAAAAACCTGTTCTATGGGTAGTGCTGCCACTCTTAGCTGCATCTAACTAAATTTCAGGGGCAACAGATTGTTGCATTCCAAAACAATAAGATTGTGCCATTGTCAGTGTCGTAACTGAGATTAAAATTATTTACTTTTACTAAATACATCAAATTCACATGTCTTTGAGATCCACTTGAAATTGGTAAACAGTTTCTTTATTTGCTAAAACTAATGCTATTCGCAACACTTCAAGATAATTAATGTACATTAAAAATGACACAGCACACAAAATCATGACAATGAGCAGTCAGATTGACTTTACCACATTTTGCATGCATGAGGCACATACAAATTGCACAGAAAGGGGGCTGGAGAGATAGCTCAGTGGTCTAAAGTGCTTGCTTAGGCAAGCTTAGGCAGCTTCAGGGACCTCAGTTGGATCCCTGGCACCACATGCTACACCAGCCCCACACCCAGGGCTGGCTGAGCTGGCCATAACATTAAAAGAAAATTGCACAGAAAAATTCTATCATATGCTAAATAGAAGCCATATTGTAGCTATGGTAGGTTTTTGTTGTTGTTGTTGTTTTGTATTTTAGGGAAGGGTCTACAGGATGTTCAGGATCTCACTACCAGATCAGACTCAGAGTGATCCTCCCATTCACAGCCTCCCAAGAGCTAGGATTATAGGTGCACGCACTACCATGCCCAGTCTCAATTGTCATCTCAGCATTCTCTGGGGGCAGGGCCAGGCCTGGGGATTGAACCCCTGGCCCCTGCACCTGCTTGCAGGGACTTTACTCTGCTGAGATATTTGACTGGCCCACTATTGTAGGTTTTAAGGTTATTTTTTCACAAAACGTAATTGTGAATCAAAATGTTACAGGCAAATCTTTATTCAAGAGAGTTATATAATCTTTTGAAGAGATACAATGATTTTAAAATAAATGATGCTTTTCAGTCAATTGTATTACATAAAGTAGTTTGGATGTAGTTCTCTTGAATACATATGTTCCTAGGAATATTGGAAATGTTTGATAGGTTAAATAATAGAATGCCACTTTTTCAGGGCAACTTATACATGTATAGGTTAAGGACCTATACATATATATATATATATATATATATATATATATATATATATGGTCTAAGTTTTAGAAAAATGTGTATTCAGTGAGGACCTTGATAGATATATGTAAGTATAAGCTAGCAATTTGAAAAGTATTTGAACTTGGCAGAGAGCTACAACTGCTAAAATCAAATCATTGATTTAAAGTAATGTTTGAATTTAGCCCTTTATCTTTTGTATGAGCTCTTTTAGGAACTCTTTCTGTGGTCTTTCAGCCAATAATTAACAAGGCTAACATTTACACTAGGGAGAAGAGAAATGGAACCTACTTCCTGCAGGCTACTGACTTTCCCGTCACCCTGGTATTTATCTTGGTATTTTCTTACTGTGGGGCTTACTTACACTGGTATTCTAACATCCACTTTTCAAAATTCAGTTTCCTTGCTGTGCACCACTCCGCACCTCCTGATTTAATTTCAGAGCACGCACAATGCACGCTTTTGAGTGGATGAGTGACCTTCCCTTGTATCTGGACATACAGCATATGGTCTACACACGGAAAGGAGTACTGTGCTCCAAACCCTATTGATTTCAACAGGCTCTGGTAAGAATTTCCCTTTCTCAAATACACCGTAGCCAAGATGATGAAATGTTAAGTATTCATTCATATTTTCTCTGTGTATGTCCCGCCCACAGCTACTTTCCCCATACTCAGTCTACCAAGCGTCCAGATCAGCAGTAATTAGCAATGAGTATTTGCAAGTTTCCTTTTCCGTTTGTGCATTTGTGCACCACACATGTACTAACAAATAGTAACACTAGAAAGTGAAAAGCAGTTTAATTACCTTCTTAGAGCTCTAACAAAGCTAAGAGCACCATCTCTGTGCCTTATGCTTCTGCCTTGGGCCCCATTCTCTTGCTGTCTCAAGGCTATATATAACTCCTTCTGTGGTCAAGTGGCCACATTATTTTAATTTTCTTCCCTTTCCTAAGAGTGCATGTGGCCTAACTTTGTAATTAATGTGTGTACAAATTATGAATAAAACATGTCCCTTATCTGGGCTTGTGACTCTTGCCTAGAAGAACTTCTAGGTGATCCCTGTATATTTTAATATTTGTATTCACTTCACTAATAAAAAGCACGCCCATGTGCAAGACTAGTCAAAAGAAAGGTATCTGTGTTTATAGTATGTGGTGTGGTAGCAATTAGAGTAATAATTACAGCCAGAGTTGATAAACAGTGTATCTGCAGCCAGCCCAGGTTCTAGGCCCCGCCCACCTGCCGGGCTTATCTGCTCATCTTGCTTCCTGGCTGGATTTGCCTCAGGAATTGCGAGTGGTCTCCTGCAGCTTCAAAGCCCTGGACACTGCCACTGCAGCCAGCCTGAACATAGGAGCCAACGCATGGCACCGTCAAGGGGGGAGAGACCTCGCACATAAATAGTAGCCATGCCAGGGGCACAACGTGTACCAAGAGACACGTGCTACGCAGACCAGGAGGCGCTTGGGAGCTGATCCCCTGGGGACTCCATAGGGACAGCGGAGAAGATGCCAGCAGCCAGGCTGTGAAACTCAATAGCTCTACACAGCCTCACGAGGGCTTTCCAGCAAGACTAGGAAGCACCTGCTTTCCTTTTTTTAAGGCGACCACCTCTCAGTTACATTCACTTCTTCGTCTCCTCCTCCTTCTCTACCTCCTTTTCCTTTTTCTACTTTTCTGCTCTCCTGAAATTAGACCTCACGTTTCAGCTGCAATGATGCATAAAATCCTAACAAAAGCCCTGGTTGTTTAGAACAGCGTGTTAGAGCTTATGCAGGACTCAGATTCAGATAGAGATGGCGGAGAAAAACTGTCCTACTTCACAAAGACTAGAGCTGGCTGGAGTCTCAGCAATAACTACTGAAAGCGGAGGTGGGATTACGCGGGGCTCCCTCGCTCTCACCTGTGGTGGATAGCCGGGAGTCTCTGGAAGATGGCAATCTTATGCAGCGTTTCCTTTGGGCCTGCATGTCTTTCTAACATTGAGGCTCAGATCCAGGCCTCAGCAGTGGGAGCAAGGGAGAAGGGAGAGAGGGAGAGAGAAGGTCAAGCAGAAGTGGGAAGTTCAGGAAATGTCTTATCAACCAGCATTTGCTCCTATTAGATTCTGCGTAACTTGCCAATTTCCCTCATGTTAATAATGTTCCCCATGCCTAATTTCAGGCCACCAACCAGAAGCCTCTGCCAGTCCTTGGCTGACTCAGGCAATCTATTGTCATAGAATCTGCCTGCCTCCTATGAGCCAGCTGTGGAACACAATGACAGTTGCAGTGAACGCTGGCAGAGGCAGGTACAAGGGTCTGCCTAGGTTCAAGGGTAGGTCATAGACCTCACAGACAAAAGCTGTGGGGTAGATGATATGTCAGGAAGACCCCTTTGTTTATAATTTTTGAAAGCATTTATTTGTTTATTTATTTATTTATTTATGTATTTGGTATAGCGTCTCGCTACGAAGCTCAGACTTATAATCCTCCTGTCTCAGTTTCCCTGATGCTGGGGTTGGCTAGGGTTGCAGGCCTGCACCACTACACCGCGTCTCATTGGCGGGCTCAGTGCACCTGGGGGCAGGGCTGGCACAGCAGGTGGTACTGAAGATAGAACCCTGGTCCCTGTGCTTGCCTAAGCAGGTGCCTAGTCCACTGAGTTATCTTAGCAGCCCTGGACACCTGATCTTAAATTAGTGATGCTTCCGTGTTTGTAGAAGTCAAATCAATTAGGTTCTGTTAAAGTACGGATTTCTAGTTTTCCCTCCCAGAGATAAACTAGCTTCGAGCTGGACTTGCCTTTCCTAACAGCCGGCAGCTGATGCTGAGCGAGCCCCCCAAGGATGGTTACTGTAGCATCTAAACGTGATTTACGGCTGTGGTTCTCAGCCTTCAACTTCCTATGTTGGAAATCCAAGCCCACCTGTAAATGTGATCACCTTAGGTTTGGATTATGTGTTGTGCATTGGATAAATCTGAGCTCTCGATTTTTTATCCATTAGAAATTATATTGCTTTGAAACTGAACATGTATTGTTTTTTTCATCCAGTCTGTCAGTATGTCTTAGGGCTGCATAATGATCACAGTCATCACAGGGACTTTGTGCTTGTACTTGCTAGATTTTCTTTTTATTTATTTATTTTTAATTTTTTTAATCACATGACAGATCTTGAATTATTTTATTCTTTTCCCCTCCCTTTCATCCCTCTTTCCCTTCTTATTTGCACACTTTTCCTCTTTTGCCTTCTTTTCTCACTGTTCCCTTCCTTCCCTCCTCTCCTCCCCTTCCCCTCCAGCTCCTCTTCTCGTCTGAGCATTTCCTTCCTGTTGCCCAATGTCGCGTACACATTCTGGTCCTTATTTGCACTTCTGGTTTCTCACGCCAGAGAAACAACGTGCTGTTAACACACGTGCATCCACTTTAATTTACTTAAAAGTACGGTCTCAAGGTGCGCCCATGTGCCTAGCAATGATGTGGGCAGTTTTGACACAGTGGACTGCTGCTCAGCCAAGAAGGATAAACTCGAGCCACTTCTAGCACTTGCTCTTTGGACTTGTCATTTGCCACAGGACACATGGTTGGGACGTTGGCACTACATGAGGCTCTGCAGTTACACCTCTGTCCCCTAGATGAAGCTCCTGCTGCTTTGGCAGTTTTTGCCCAAAGAAAATTTAATGTTTGACTTAGACAATAATGGGTGGAGTTTAACAACCATAACCAGAATTAATCAAAGTTGCTTTGCTCTGGAAGAGACAGTAACTGTTTGATCTGGTTAAATTTTCATAAAATTTATACTTCTGGGCATTCAAGGGCATATGGTTGGCCTCAACGCTCTAATCCATGGCTTCTGTAGTTGACAACTGTTCATTTAAAAGTGTATGTGTACCACCTTCTGCCCTACTCGGACTACTTTAAACCAAATGTGGGCCTTAGGGAGGTACCAGGAAGGGGCTGCATGGGAAAGAGCAACATTGGAGCTGGAAATTAGCTTACTCAGTACATTTCCAAAAGTATAGCCAGGAGTGCACGTGTGCCTGTCTAGTCTGCAGATGTGTTAGAGTGTAACTGGCAGGCCCTGCGTGTCTCTAGCAGAGAGTGCTCAGGGCAGAGGTATAGCAAGAGGAAAGACTTGGCCAAGGGGCTTGCCTTACAGCTACATCTGCGTGTCAAAAACACAGTCAGGTGACCTGCGAGTTTAGGACAGAGCTGAGAGCCACAGGCCATGGCAGCTAACCTTGAGTATGGAGAGACTGAACAGTCTGGGCGTTAACCTGCAGAGCTGCTGTGGAGCAGCCAGACACCTCGCTGGACTGAAATAGTTCTGGCAAGTGAGATAGTGCCCAGGCAAAAGCCCAGAGGACTTATTTTGGAGGCTTAGGGAATTCTACTCATGGAATGGGGCCAGGGGAAGAGAGCTGCGGTGGCAGTAACGGCAAGCTGTGTGGCTGAGCCGCCCCTCCCACAGGCTGGACCAGCAACGCTGACAAAGGATTAAAAAAACAAAACTAGCAAGAAAGACTAAAAAGGATAGTGAATTGGTGAGTCAAAATTCTAGATTGAATGGAAATACACACGGTGAGCTGTAGATTCCGAGATACCCCAGAGGCATTAGATCGCGAGAGGAAGTCTTTGAATGGCCTCACGAGACTAGAAAGTACAATCTGGGCCTGCTGAGAGCACCAAGAAGAGCTGTATCTGACACCTGGGCGCTGGCCTGGCGCTGGCCTCCAACTGGGCCTTCTCCTGAGGAGTAGAAGCCTTTTCACTAGAGAGCATCATCAGAGAAAACAAGCCAACTCCAGGACTATGCCTGCATGTACGGAAATGGGAACTTTGTCCAGCTCACAAAAATGACCCACGAGCTCCCTACCCTGATGAATATGAATGACTTCTGGTGCTTTCCCGGCAGCCTTAGCCCGGGTCTAGTGGTTCATTATTATTAAAACAGTCCATTATATAATTACTTCACTTCCTGAGAACATCTAATCTAAACAAAGCTCTGCTTTGTGAAACTCTCCCAAATCACTTGACACATCCTAGAATAAGCCCTTTCTGACACTTTATCTGAGATGCTCATGGTTCTCCATGGTATATTCTCTCCACACTGAGTAACAAATCCAACTTCTGAAAAAGTCGTCACCCACTTTTATACCTACTTGGCAGTGGGTATTTTTATTGCTACACATACGTTTGAGCTTTGCAAAGAGAGACAGTAAAGTTAGTTGGAAATCATCCAACCTTTCTGTATCTTGTTTCTCAGATTTGTTGGGTGGAATCAGAGCAAAAAGCTTCAAACTCTGTGTAGGCATCACGCACTGCTTCTTGTACTTGTGCCCAGTGCACAGCGCCTGTATTTTTGCACACATGCATGCTGTGCACCAATTAGCTAAGTCTCCAAGTCCCCTCCCCCCGCAGTTCTCTCTTCTTTGGTGCTCATCTTAGGTGCTGTAGCTTCTTTGTTCTCTCAGACTCCAGCTCCAACCCTCAACCCTAAGATCAGCTGGGCTCTGCTTCAGTCAGCCCCACTCAGCCCTCTCTATGAAGCAGTGTGGCGTCCCTCAGGACAGGAAGCTGCGGAAAGCCTTGGGCTTGACATACTTGTTTTGCTCTCATCAGAAACCACTGTCTTTGCTTGTTTATCATTTTTTGCAGAAGACGTAGCCGGTAATTTGTCCATTTTTTATTGTTGTTGTTTTTAGTGAAAGGATAAATCCACATCTCCTGCCTGCCCTTGCCAGAGGCAGAGCTTCTTGCAGGTATTTTAGCTAAATAAAGGCCAACACAATACTGATTGGATTTGATTAGTTGATTTTGTATGACTTGATTGGAACAATACACTTATTTTGAGAAACAAAATATTTAACAAGCTCAGAATTAGTCTGGGTTATTTCAAAACCTTTTTTGTTTCAAAATGTATCATCAGAGGTTTAGGTAATTTCTAACTGGAAAATAGCAGAGGAACCACACTTTTTCATTCGATGAATTGAAAAAGAATTTAAAATGTAGCATAATTTTTGTATCTTGTGTCAGTTTTGTTTGATATCCTAGCCTAAACAAAGTAAGAGTTTTACTTTTGTATTCCATTTTTGTTTTTAGAAAATGCTTTATGGGAGGCAGGCTAAAGATATCAGTTTCCATAAAACAATCTCCTTGTCAGTTGCTGGTTTAAATTTCTGATATACCATTTTACTTTTCGACTTGAACTGAATGAGTTTAAAAGAAGCTAAAGAATACATTTACTGGGTAAACTCCCCAACCCCATCACCAGTTTTCTATGAGGCCCTGGGCCTTTGAACCAACAGAAACTTTCATCTTTTACCCTCCAAAGTAAAAAAAAAAAAAAAATTAAGAACACATTATAAGCTAGTATGTGAACAAGCAAAGGCATGGCAACAATTCTGGAAAGTACCTTGAGCGGGTTTTTAGAGATGTTTTTGAAAAGAAAGGGAAGGTAAAGGAAAGGAAGTTGGCTCAGTACCCAGTACGATAGGCATCGCTCCCTGCCAGGGCCTGCCAGGACTGTGCTAAGGGAGAAAATCCAGCTGCCAAGCTTTCAAAACACGAGAAAAAAGATCAGTAGGTTTGCCTGTGTCAGGAGCCTATTCATCAGTTCATTTATCCTGACATAAGCAGCATGAGGAAGCACGTATGGTGTCACATAAGTGCCTCCAAATAGCTTCAGTTATTAATTTTTCCATTTGTAGCATATTGGAAGAAACAACCTTCAAATGGGCTGAGGGTAGGGGTTGAGAGTAACTGAAGGTGGGCAACATAAAGGGAATAAATATTTTTTTAATAGCAGAGGATATAACAGCAGAGGAGTTCAGGTAGACCTTCCTTGCTCAGTCGTAAGACCCAGAAAGACAGGATCATCGCCTCAAAGGCAGCAATTTAGTGGGACTTCACACAATCACTGATTATTAGAACAAAGGTCATAGGTGCCACTCAACCAATTTCAAGCTTATAAAACATTTATACATTGTTCTTTTTATGTCTTATCTCAGACTGAGTCTAAGATTAATAACAATATTAGAAATAATTAAGGCAAGTATCATTTCTAATCCAGAGAGGAGGAAGTGACTTATTTTAAGAAGATGACTCAGGCTTAATTCCCTTGATTATAGGCCCACTTTGTAATTTAAAAATAAAAAAAACTTGAGTCATTAAGATTTGAATCCATTTAAGGAAATCAAAATATTTGCAATATGTTCTAGAGAGTCTGAAATTTGTGACATCTTTGACACATTTTGACATGCAAATAAGTTTCATCTCCTTGAAAATTCACTTTACCAATCTTGTTCTCAACCATTTATTGAGGTCGGCGTTGTGCGCAGCACCGACTGGTGGAAAGAGGTTGGCAGAAGAACTTCCCCACCCGTGGGAACTGATTGCTTGAAGCAGATTGGAAAACCCAAATATGCAGCCTGCAGTAAGGAGCAGGAGGCCTGGCCAGGCAAATGTCAACAGGGAAGAGGGGGAAAGAAGTACGTGCCACTTCCGAGGCTGCTTCCAAGGTCAGATTCACTGGGGATCAGTAGCACATGTGGGAAGCACAGCAACTGTCACCTAGACACTCTTATGTTACACAAGGTGGTGGCTTCAGCAAAGACGAGCAAGGTACCTGACGTACCTGAAGCCAAGAGAACATGCTGAGCAACCAGAAAAGAAAAAACAAAACAAAACTCCAACTAAATGCATTAAGATTAAGACACAACATCAGAAGTAAAGACGTATGTGAACTATAATATAAACATGAGGTGATGGGGAAATAGCTCAGTAGAGTAAGCGCTTGCCTGAGTTCAATCCCTGGGCTTGCAAAAATAAATAAATAAATAAATAAATAAATAAATAAATAAATAAATAAGAATGTAAGCATGAAAGTCTAAATAAATAAATAAATGAATGAATGAATAAATGAATACATTAAGAGTGGGTTCTCCCGTTGACCTGATATTCATTGAGAGTTTCCTCTGTGCCAGGCTCTGCTCTAGGCTCTGGGCCCTCAGTAGTAGGCATGCAGATAAATTCCCTGCCTGCAAAAAGCTTACATTCTAGTGCTGATGCAGATTATCATGTATGTGTATGTGTGTTTGCATGTGTGTGTGCATGTGTGTGTGTGCATGTGTGTGTGTGTGTAAAATACTGATAAATGTTATGATGTAAATACAGGCTGAGGGCATAGACCGACAGGCTAGGGATGGGCTTGGCGGAGCACTGGACCCTTCAGAAGATCAAGGCAAAATGAAGAGAGACATCCACATTCTCTAAACAACAGACACCTGTTAAGCACTCCTTCATCAGGAAAGAGAAAAGCCAAGGACTACCTCTGATGAGAAATCATTGAAAACAAACTATGAAATGTTGGGGTCTACTGGAAGTTCTCTTCCGGACCTCTGTAGCTCAATTTCGTCTTGTTCGACATCACCATTTCTGCTTCGATAGATGTGGAGGGAAGGGAAATGGGGGGTGGGGAGCTGGAGGGGTTAGGGGGGCCCTCAGCGCCCCTGTGCGCGTGCACATATGCGCACACACACGTGTGTGTGCTCGCGCAGTGAGCAGTCACACAGCCACTGCCAGCCCTCCACCCCACTCCAGCTTCCTCTGCCTCCTTTGCACCCTCCCTGCAGAACGAGACCCCGTGAGTAGTTCTCCAAACTTCCTTCCCTCGGCCTCCTTTCCCTTCTCTCCACTTCGAGCTGCCTTTTCTGCACGCCTAGGCGCTCTCCTGCCACATGCAGCACCATCCTCAGAGACCCCCTTCAGTCTGCTACTGCTGGCTGCAGGGTAGGGCACCTCAGGCATTTTTTTCCATTCTACTTTGTCAAATAGTTTGTTCAGGTTGGAATAATAAAATATGGAAAGGACAAAATTAAGATGTGACAGTTAAATTGGGGATGGCAACCCTCATGTGTTGTTGGAAGCTCATGTGCTCATGTGTAGGTTACCGACACAAATGTACATGAGGACAAGAAGGTATGAAGAGAGCCTGTGAGGTAGTAAGACCTAAACTCGCATGTGCTCCAGAGTAACACTTGCGCGAGCGCATTGCCTCTCAATTCACTGGGAGCTGAAGGACATTACTGTGGGGCAGCTCCTCACCTGCCTACTGGCTTTCCTGCTCCCACCATGAGGATCTGAATTTCTGTGTAAACTGAGGAATCATAGCGTGTCCTGAGGATTGGGGAGGGGGCATGGGAAGCAGGAGTTGAAAGGGTGGCTCTGGTGGCTTTGTACAAGCAGCCTGCAAGGCGTGCAGCTTGAGAAGGCAAGAAGGTTTACTTGGTGACCTCTGTGAGGAATGAAGAAGGAATAGGTCTACTATTGATGCTGTAGATTTTTTTTTAAAGTTGGACAGAAACAATGAAAAGGAAAAATCCACCAAGAGTCAGAAAAAAAATTTTAGAATCAAATTAACTCCATGTTCCAGCTCTAGATAATGCAGGAAAGGTTGAAGTAGAGGCGCAGTAAAGCCTCAAAGAGGTTAGACCTGGGGAAAGGAGGCCACTTGGGGCTTGGTGGCAGCACACTCAGGTGACAGAGCACTGGGCTGTTGGAACTGCATCCAGGAACTCTTGAAGGAGAGGCCAGGCAGGAGAAGTGTGGAATAAATGAGGACAAGTGTTGTATCTTGGTCTTTGGAAGGATAGAAAGAAAAAGGCAGAAAGAACACCCACATCACAATGGCAGGAGAGGAAAGGTCCAGCTTCACCTCAAGGAGAAAGAAAAATCCAAGAAATGAGGGTGACACCCAGATCCCTTGTGCTGGGGCTGCAAAAGATGAAACACGGAAAAGCCAAGGAGAGTCTCTTCCAGAAAAGGCCATAGCAGCCAATACAGTTTGGTGGAGAGGGACAGACTGGGAATGTTGATATAGGGGAAATAAATATAATTCCCAAGCTATTAGATGTCACATGTGCTGAGTTTGTTTTCCCCTAAATCAAAGAATGAAGCCTAAGGAACAATGGAGTTTAAGAGCAAGACAAATTTGCTAAGCGAGATAGCTCCTGAGAGAGAGGAGGCAACCTGAAAGAAGAATTTATAGAGCAAAATCACAAGGCGAGTACAATGTAAGTCAAAACCATGATAAGCCAATAAGGTTATAAGTATATCTACTTAGCTAATATTGGTCCAGTGGGGAAGTGGGTCACCTAGCAAGCGTACAAGGAAAGAGCAAAGACCTATTCAGGAAACCATGGATCAGGAGGTCCTGGCCACCCACCTGGTGACTGATATTTATCTATGATTTATTGGACCAGGTAGTACCACTTATCTTATTCCTGAGGGAGCGTGTAGACTTGGCCATTCTGTCTCTGTCTTAAGGCCTGGTCCTTAACAGAGGCACCTCCAGGCACACTTGTGCTGTTCTCATCCTTTGCATTGACCCTTCTGAGGACCTACAGGACTTTTACCTAGTTTGTCTGTCTATAATGATGTTGAAGTCAGCTTTCAAGAAAGGATAGACAAATGTCAGATTTTAGCACTAATGACGTAGAGCGGGGAGAGGTTCATGACCATAGTTTACAGTAACATGGTGCTAAAAAGAAAAATGAATTCAGTTTTGAAGATTTTTGCATTTGGAAATTAGGATATGAAGGTCACATAACTGCAGTCACAGCTGCCCTGGGGAACCCTGCCTCACCAACAGGCTTCTCTCCTTGAGTTCATCGGTGGTGTGTTCCAGAGGAAGTTTTGGTGCCTCCTGTTTAGCCTCATTTGTACTTGCAACCTAATGAATCAGCTAGTTTGATTAACCAGAAAGTGCCAAGTTTTTAATCTTAACTGGAGAAAATGTGAAAACATGAGTCAATGGCTAGTCATATAGCTCAGTGGATAAGAGGCCTTGCTTAGACAGGCTCGGAGTCCTGGGTTCGATCCCTAGCACCACATGCCATGTCAGCCCTGCCCCCAGAGCACATGTAGACTGCTACTGAGACTGGGCCTGGGGATGTGTGTCAATAATCCCAGTGCTTAGAAGGCTGAGAAAAGGAGGATCACTCTGAGTCTGATACATGCAGTAAGAACCTGTAGACCCTATACTATACACATTAAAAAAAAAAAAAAAAATGAAAGAAAACATGATCCAAAAGAAATTACTCTTCTAATAGCAGCAATGAGGATTAACGTAACATAACATTTTTCTTGGGATTATCTTAAAGCCAGAATTTTAAGTAATAAAACTGATCTAAATGGAAGGCACAGAAGCACTGTTCGGCATCCAAGTTGAGACTGCAGTGAGAGGGTGAGCCGGGTGCCACTGTCCTGGAGAACATGCTTATCTGGGCTGGGAGTGGCCAGGGCCTCACCCAAGCCTCTGCCCGAGTGAGGCACTCAGGGAGCTTCCAGCCTTCCCCAAGTATTTGTTGCCATTTTCTTTTTGCTTTCAGTTCCTAGAAGTTCTGCTTGTGGCATGACAGAATAAGGGGAAAGACCAGTAGGCCAAAATCAGCTGTATTTTCAGTCTTGAGTCTGCTTCCAACTTTAAAAATTTACTTCAATTTTTTACAAGCACATTTCTGCTTTGCATATGATTACGTTTACCATGGTGACTTGGTACATGCACACAATACATCTTAACTCATTTTGTTTCTTAGCCCAGACTCCTTCCCTCCCTCCCTGACACTTCCTGCCCTTGGTCTCCTTCCCACCTGGAAAAGCTCTATTTTCATCATTCTTTCTGTCTTAGCTACTTTTTACTCGTTGCTGGCACAAATACCTGACACTCAAAATGAAGGAAGGAAAGGTTTATTTAGCTCACATTTACTGGAGGTTTCAGTCTGTACTTGGCTAGCTCCAAGGTAGAGCGGCACAATGCAGAGGCCAGCAGTTCATGGCAATGGAACAGCAACAAAATGGTGACAGAGGCAACGGACCAACCAGGGCAGCAGACAGCAACAGCACTAGTCTGTCCCTCTGTCTCTGTTTTTATCACATTCGGGCTCTCTGCCTCAGCCTATCCACCTTAGGCCACACTCATAATCCCAGCCATACTCAGACAAATAACCCCATCAGTACTAAAACACATAATCCCAGTGGATCATGAGTCAAGTAATTCCAGCAGTATTCACACCCATAGTCCCATCAGTACTAAAACACACAATCTCAGTGGATCATAAGTCTCAAACTCTAGAAGTCCTTGATCATGATTGCATGAGGCTGTGAGGGGACAACTAGACATAAACCCTAACACTTTCCCTTCATGTTTTTCTTCCCATCCTGTTTCCTGTCCATCCTTATATCTTTTGTTCTCCTGCCTGGTTATGAAAGTTTTCTCTAAGTCCTCTTTATTCTCTCTCTCTCTCTCTCTCTCTCTCTCTCTCTCTCTCTCTCTCTCTCTCTCTCTCTGTGTGTGTGTCTCTGTTGAGTTTTTCATATAAGACCAATCATGCCATATTTAAGCCTGTATATCTGATTTTCTTCCGTTAACACTATGGACTCAAATTGCAGCTACTTATGAGTGCCTCATGTTTATCATTTACAGCAGAGTAGCACTTCACTTATACCAAGATCACACTGTCTTTATCCACTCCTCTGTTGACAAGCATGTGGGCTGTTTCCAAGATTTAACCATTATGATTGTGCTGCTATGAGCAGGGGTGTGTGTGGTTCACCACAAGATGATGCCTTTCACTCTTTCAGGAAGATCCTAGAAGGGCAATAGCTGGGGTCACACTGCTGTGAATTTGGGAAAGTCATCGCTCTCCTTTCTTTACTGGGAAACTAAGGGTTTGTAATAGCATGTCTTTACAGTCCTTTCCAGATCTGAGGTTAGAGACGGTCTGAAGAAGTGGCAACAAAAGCAGTCTTTGGTGGGGGGGAGGGTGTGTCTGCTACAAGCATGGCTGACTACTAAGGTAGGCCAGGGGTCATAAGCTCAAGTAACCACCTCAGGGCCTTAGTACAGGACATTCATAGTTTCCTGTAGGATAGTTGTGCTGTGCCACAAATTCTTCATGCGAATTGTTTCATTTTATCCTCCCAACCTAAGGAAAATATGGTAATTATGCTGTTTTTGCAAGTGAGAAAACTGTTCTTCAAAAAATTTATCACCAATCACACAGCTGTGGTGAAGTTTAAGATGGAACCTGAATGGTCTGATTTCAAAGCCCAGAGTATCTAGCAAACCATTCTTTCTTTTAATCTTAGAAATTCAAGCCGGGCGTGGTGGCGCACGCCTGTAATCCCAGCACTCGGGAGGCTGGGGCAGGAGGATCGGTGAGAGTTCGAGACCAGCCTGGGCTACAAAAAGTGAGCTCAAGGCCAGCCTGAACTGCATGGTGAGACCCTGTCTCAAAAAGACAAAAAAAAAAAAAAAAAAAAAAAAAAAAAAAAAAAAAAAAAGAAAAAAAAAGAAATTCAAGCTGATAGGCCAATTATTTATTTATTAGAGGTTCTTAGAAAATTGAGAGTCAGTCACCGTAATTTATGCTTGCTTTAAAAGAGATAAGTGTCATTAGTTAAACACTATTTTCTTTTAAAATTTTGTTCTTGTGATATATGTGTTGCTTTGTGTTACTCTTGAAAGTTGGAAAATTGGAATAGTTTGGATCATTAATTCTGAAGATCTTGCTAATGACGAAAAGTTGAACTTTTCATGAGGCTAAGCTGAAACACAGGCCTTAAATAAAAATAGGTACCAGGACAAGAGACAGCTGAATCACCTACACTAACCACATTATTTGGCCTAATTTCCTGTTTTGTAACAGCAAGAGACTTCTTTAGTTCTATTTACAGAGGCAGCTTATTTGCTATGTGTTTTCAACAGTAATGCAAAGTTGAAAAATACCAAAACAATTTGTTTAATACTCTCAAGATATCACAAACTCAGATTTTATTCTTCTGAGTTTGGATGTATCAGAAATAAAATGAGAATAATACCTAGTTTATTTTAACCACCATTTTTAATACAAATAGCCATAGAGCAGGTCATTCAGATGTTGTTACTTATTGAAGGAAATTAAATCCAATGCCATGAATAATCAAATAATAATATCTTTTATCCAGAATTGGGTGTAGTAGCACATGCCTGTGATCCCAGCCCTCAGGAGGCTGAGGTAGGCAGTTCACCATGAGTTTGAGACCAGCCTTGACTACATAGTGAGTTCAGGGGCAGCCTGCCCTACATAGTAAGACCTTGTCTCAAAAATCATCTTTTAGCCAGGCGTGGTGGCGCACGCCTGTAATTCCAGCACTCGGGAGGCTGAGGCAGGAGGATCGGTGTGAGTTCGAGACCACCCTGGACTACAAAAGTGAGCTCAAGGCCAGCCTGAGCTGCATAGTGAGACCCTGTCTCAAAAAGACAAAAAAAAAATCATCTTTTACACTTTTACTCAAAGAATATAAAGTACTATTTGTGATTTATGAAGGCATATAGAGGATCCCTGCACAGTTTATGTTCTGGCATTCAGATATACTCTTAAAATGATGTAACCAGCCAGGCATGGCGGCACACATCTATAATCCCAGCACTTAAGAGGCTGAGACAGGAAGACTGCTGTGAATTCCAGGCCAGCCTGAGCTATACTGTAAGACTCTGTCTGAAAAAAGAAATACAACAAATATTACAAGCATCCAACATGCAGTGAGTTTACTCATTATCCTCTGTTCGTTATGAAGGAGTACAGAGAAGATCCACCTCACACCATTTTCAGGCAGTGCCTTTTTACCTGAAGTTCAGAGGACTTATGCATAATACAAGAGAGTACTTTAATTTTTACCTTACTTAGTGGATATTTGGCTTAATTCTGATAGAGAACAGTGTTCTTCATTTACACATCTTCTGGTATTTTTAAGGCTTTCTTTGTGAATTGGATTATTTTTCTTCACATTGTGTTTTAATTTCCTTCCAGATTAAGTCTTTTTTTTTTTTTTGGAGACACACAGTTCACATCTGTGTGATGTAGCTGGAGCCATGTGAGGTGCAGACTTAAAGCATCTGGGTGTTAACTTGTCTTATAAAGAACAGATCAAAAGTCACATTCTTCTGCAATGGATAATTCACATGAAAATCCAATATTTAATTAAGGTTTTACTGCCTAGAAGTCATCCTGCACAAAATATGCCTTTGTTCTCAGTTCTTTTTTTTTTTTTTAAACATTAACACTTTCAATAAACATTACTTTTTTTTTTTTAACAGTTGACACACTGCATATCGTCCTCACAATAGTTATACAGAGCACAAGGTGTGGGCATGACACACCTTCCAATTGATATTGGTAAGGAAAGAAAAAAAATAGGGTTCTTATATTAGGGAGACTATACATTATTTACACATGTAGGTCTGGTTTATTGCACTAATGAGTATATGTTCAATATACATCCATTTATATATGAAGTCTTCCAGCTTATCATTATCATAGTTGCAGCTAGTGAAAAGATAAGAATCTCTTAAAAACAACTAGGATGCAGCAAAAAATAATTCAACATGTGCAAGATGGTGTAAAAATGAACAATGTGAGATTAATAGGAATCAGACAGAAAGAAGGAGTCAATACAAAGGAAACAACAAGAATATGGGCAGAACTAATAGCAGAAAACTTTCCAAATATGAAAAAAACTATTGGACATACAGGTAAGTGAAGCATACAGAATCCCAAATAACATCAACTCAACTAAAAACATATAATAATCAAGATTCCAGAAATTCAGCAGAAGAAATATACTAAAAGCTGCTAGAGAAAAGTAACAGATCATATTTAAAGGAAAACCCATCAGAATAACAGCAGATTTCTCTTCACAAACCATGATGTTCCCAGTTCTCTGCATCATCTCATCCTCCAATAGTGAGAAGCCTAGGCTTTCCCAGTTGCTGACAGTGGAGGACAACTCCTGTCGTGTGAACGACGGCATCGCAGTGTGGTCCTTCCCCATCACTGTGATCTTTCTGTCCACCCAAATCTCACCTCTCTGGACTTGCTTGCCTCTGAGAAGATTGAGGCATAGGTCAGAGTTGCCACCCAATTTATCATCTTGCACAGCAAAGATCTTGAAATCATGAATGTCACCCTTCCCTCTCAGGAGAATTTGAGATACAAAGAAATCAGAGAGAAGCTGTATGTTTTAAGATACCCTCCTCATAAAAAAATTGCACTGCTAGTTCTGGAGAGATGTGTGACTGGTGTGAGATATCAAGTGGCGTCAACTTCTAGGCCAAGTTAGCTAATGTTTTTGAACGGTTTTATAGAAGTACACATAGAACTCTTGGTGATAAAACAAGTTGAGGCTTTCTCCATTCTTTTATATGTCTTGTGATGCTCTTCTTACATCTCTTTGTTAGAAAGATGTGTCAGAGCCCCAGTAAATTGTGTGGGATTCAGAAAAGCAAGAGGTTCAATGAGTCTTTAAGGACACTGCAGTGGAGATGGGAAGATTGGAAAAAAAAGCATAAAGAAAAGGAGATGTCATATTGAAAAGGAAAGAGCAGCACAAGACTGCAATCGGACAAACATGCTTATCTGGTAGAGGCAGGAATAGACAGTGCAGGGGGACTGAAATAAGCAAGGCTTCACACAGAAGGAAAGTTGTGATCTGGGAGCAGAGCAAAATATGAGATTTGTGTTGGAAGGGAAGAAGTGAGAGTGCGTACTGCAGGAAATGGCATTTCTCAAGTCCAGGAGCAGCAGTAGGGAGGCTGTTTGGTTGGAAAACAGGAATGTGGTCTACTTGTCCAACTCTCATTTGTTCACTGGGGACATCCTGTGTGCTGGGCACTGAATCCACAGTAGTCTACACAAAAAGGAGCCAAGAATGGGGAAATAAATGCA
>PVJA010030732.1:0-25541 GCA_004027025.1 Myocastor coypus
AAAAAAAAAAAAAAAAAAAAAAAAAAAAAAAAAAAAAAAAAAAAAAAAAAAAAAGAAAAAATGGGAGCTAGTAAAAGATTTTTTAATTTGAATGTTATCCTTTAAAAATACTACGCCAATTTTTGGAACACTACATCACAACCTGGTGAGAAGGACCTTAGAAGATTTGCATAGGGATTTGTCCAACATTGGAGACATGATACCAGTCTGTTTACTGTTCCACGCCCAAGAGAAGCAAACAACTAATATCTTATCTAGACTTTACATGAGCTTGTTTTTGAAATGAACCTTGATCAGTGAAGGTAAGTGAATGCTGGTGGAACCGACTTGGGTAAAGTGGTCACAAGAATGTTTTTCAATGAAATTGAACTGTAAGCCGGGCGTGGTGGCTCACGCCTGTAATCCCAGCACTCAGGAGGCTGAGGCAGGAGGATTGGTGCGAGCTGGAGACCAGCCTGGGCTACAGAAGTGAGCTCAAGGCCAGCCTCAACTGCATAGCGAGACCCTGTCTCAAAAAGACAAAAAAAAAAATTGAACTGTAAGCTGAAATCTGAGTAATGAAAAAGAGACAACCATGAGAAATAACAGAAAAAGTGTTTCTATGAAGGGAGCAGCATGTACTGATGCTGGAGAGGAAAAAAAAAATGCTCTTTTCCGTGAGCGAAGCATGATTGGAGCTTGACAAAAAGAAGAACAGAATTGGGATGAGCTAGAAGTGGTAACAAGAACAAGAATATCCAAGCTTTGCAGCTTATGGTCAAGGACTTGCATTTTATTCTAAATGCTCTGGGAATACTCTGACATTTTAAAGTGGTATTTTGGTCTGTTGTGTTTACGTTAGAATGAGCAAACCAGTCACGCAAGCCAGAGTCCCAGAAGGTTGATGATATGTTGCCTGAGATAAGGTTGCTTCAAGAAGCCTCCTGAAGATTCCCCAGCTCTTCCTTGGTCCTCATAATGCTCACATCAATATCTGAGATATGGGGCCAGGCGCGCCGGGCGCGGTGGCGCATGCCTGTAATCCCAGCACTCGGGAGGCTGAGGCAGGAGGATTGGTGTGAGTTTGAGACCAGCCTGGGCTACAAAAGTGAGCTCAGGACCAGCCTCAACTGCATAGCGAGACCCTGTCTCAAAAAGCCCCCCCCCCAAAAAAAAAAATATCTGAGATAACTTACATACCATTTATACTCCTCTTGTATTTTATTACTTTGCTCTGCTATTTTTATCCCCCTCCCTCTCCAAGTTCTTGATTCAGATTCAGGTTCTTCAAAGTTCAAGCTTCCACAAAATGTCTATGTCCCATCAATGTTTGTCACAGAGCAAGTACGTAAGTTCGGTGTTTCCCAGCAGTCAGTGTGCCTCAGGATTACTGGGGAGACTTAGAATGTGGATGCCAAGGCCTCACCTCCGGAGTTAAGAGTTCTCACAGCTCATTGTATTTACTGCACTGCTCCCAAATGACTGTGCTATGAGGTCAGACAATAGAACCAAGCGTGATTCTTAGTGCCTAGAAGCATCATACTCACCCTACTTTTTCCCATGCCTATAATATGCCTTCGCCTTGTCACTGTTGAAAGCATAACATTAATATATTAGTCACCTAGTGTTTGAAGTTATCAAAAATAATCAAGCTGGAAATCTACAATATGGAAATAGGTATATATATAATCCTGTGATATCACTGATGTAGGTAATTAAGCTACATTTTCTAGGATGTGCTTTCAATTAACTTTCTTTTAAAAATAAAGATAAATTAGTTCTTACTCACGTGGAATTTGAGTGGTTTATTCATTTTTTTTATCAGTTGTGGATCCCCAAAAATGTTAAATGAAGACAGTGTTGAACTGTTTTCTTTAGGTATGATGTTCAGATGTCTAGGCATGGTATATTCATGAGAGTGTTTTGATTTCAGAATAGGAATTTAATTAATTCTTTAGAATTAGCTTCATTTATTTATTTCTGATGTGTATGCACTAATATCATTTTAAGCACCTGCTTCAAAATAGAAATTGGATGTTGGGGATAATAACAATAAACAAAATTAACTAAACTGGGCTCAGTGCCCTGGGAAACTAGCCAGACTCCAAGAACTAGACGAGGACTACTCTAATGGAGCAAAGAGGCAAGAATGGATAGAGTTAATAGTCTCCTCATTTGAAGTGACTACTTCACAGTGTGACAGCTACTGAGGAATTCTGTGTGGCTGTTTGTCATTGTGAGTGTGGTTCCTGCCTGCCTCATTTCAATGGGAAGCTTTGAACGGAGTTTGCCTTCCTGCAACGTCAGTCTTAAACATACCAGGACTATATGGCGGTTCTGCATTGTATTGGAGATTTTATAATGCTGTGAACTACTTGGAAACAAATAGACCAGAAATGAAAACAGCGCTTGGTAAAACTTTGACAGGAGTTGGAAGGAAAGCCTTCAAGTTTCCCAGGATGCTTAAATGTCATGTGATTTACATAAACAGGGGAGGAAATCTTCTTTGTGTGTTTAGGGGTGTGCGTCTAATACAGGAACCCATGTTTTCCTGTTATTGAAAAGCATTCTTTAATCTTTTGAGCACATTTTAGGGTCTGTATATATTCCAGGCATGTTGTTTCCTTTAACATGAAAACACAAGAGCAGGATACGACTACCAGAGAACCGTTTTTGTGTCATAGGAGGCACAAAAACAAATGAATCAACTTAAATGAATGGACAGAGCCCTGGGCACACTATGAGACTGGCTGACTTGTTCAGAGGAATGGCTATTCTCAGGGGAATGTAATAGGCCTGAAGCTCAGGTAGAGAATCTATTGGTGATAGAAGACCAAAAATTTCCTCTGATCCTCGGTATGAAGTACATGATAGCTTTTCATATATATATATAATATTTTTTTCATTTACTTGGTACTTGGTACTTGGTACAGGGTCTTCCTACATTAGCTCAGACTTGTGGTGACCCTCCTCTCTCAGCCTCCTCAGTGCAGAGATTACAGGTGTGCACCACCATGCCCGATTTCGGTAGCTGGCACAGCATGTCCAGGGTTCCAGGACCAGCACAGCATGAGGTACTGGGGATGGAATCTGGGTCCTTGTGCATGCAAGACCAGCACTTAGTCCACTAAGCCATCTCCCCTGCCCCAGAAGATACGTCTTTAGTGGCAATTCGTGTGAGACATTGGAGGCTTTTATCCAAATACAACTAAAGTGATGAACAATGGCATAAATAATTTTAAAAGCTTTTTTTATTTTTTTAACAAAAAAGAACAAAGTTTCCTAGATTGTGGTTATGAGCAAAAGAAGATTGCTGGCCATAAAAGCAGTCAGTCTTTAGAGCTGGGATGCGAGGGTGACCACCCTCTGTAAAAGCAGAACGGCCAACATTCTTTTTCTTTACTTGTTCTCTGCTCTCAAATTGCAGGGTCCCCAGACATCAAAGCTTCAAACATGCTATAGAATACATGGGCCATAATTTTGTTATCACCACAGATGATTAGAGCCAGTGCCTTCTGTCCCTCATCCCAAAAGAGTTCTTTTGCCATCTGCCAAGCACCTACATAGTTACTGAAAGCAAAGAAATAACATGAAATAGATGCATGGTCTTCCATCAGGCAGTGACTAGGACTGAATTTGAATTGCTTGTCTCCAGTGGTGCCTTCTACTTACCCTACTTTTTCATGTCATTGACACCACTTAATCACATTAAATTCTGTATCCAGGACTCAAGAGCAGTTTTGAGAAAGGCCTTTTTTTTTTTTTTTTTTTTTTTATGCGGGACCTGGGATCGAACTCACAACCTTACACTTGCCAGGCAGGCACTTGTGCCACGGAGCTATCTCCCTGGCCCGAGGAAGGCCTTTTTAAGATGCTAATTTACTCTCCTGTACCACCTGTGAGTCTTAAAGAAGTCACAAAAAAAGTCGAAATAGAAAAGTCCAGATATTTCTCTCCTGGCGTTTGAGAGATGCTGTTACCTGAGACAAGGAGGAGTAACTATCCTGATCCTACAGGTGCAATGATGAGAGAAATACATATGGGGTTTGTACTCAAAATGCCAAATGTAGCTATATCCATACATAGGCTAGATAACTGCATAACTTTGCAAAGGCAAATAGTGATTTTTAAAATATTTGTTTATTTGTTTGGGCTTCATTATCACTTAGACTTCAAATACTTATACTGGATTATTAAACTAGAAACAGTCACTGCAGCTGCCTAGTAACCTCCATTTTTCTTTAGATTCATCCTTTCTAATGTTTCCTTCCTGATGCCAGTCAGCCTAGTATATTTCTTTCCCTACAAGCAGTAATTGTGCACTTAGTTTCCAGTAAAGGTGCTTGGTGTTATTCATATAGTTAAGACACTTAACTGAATGATTTATGTAAAGTATCTCTCACAGCAATATTATAAGCTACTTGAGAAAAGAGCTTATGGCTTCTATTTCTTTTGCGTTCACTCATCCTTCTCTAGAAGCACACATTCATTTGTTCACTCATGTTCTCCACCTCTCCCTCCCTCTTGCACTGGGCATATGTGCAGTAGGTATTGAGTGGGGAAATAAACCAACTTGCACATCCACTGATCTGAGTGGCCTTTTCTTGGCAGTGACAAACAAGAAGCCCACACAAGCATCTATCACAAAGGTCAAGCAATTTGAAGGCTCCACGTCATTTGTCCGGAGATCACAGTGGATGCTTGAACAGCTTCGGCAGGTTAATGGAATTGACCCTAATCGGGTGAGTGGATTATCCAGTGCTGAACAAGAGTTTTCTCCACACGGAGATGACTCTGTGATGGACCTTGGTGGTGGTGGTGGTGGTGTTGGTGGTTCCCTGAATCATACTTAAGGCTATTTCTCTGCTTCAGTTCTGTGACTACCCTTTCTGGTGCTTGTTCCCTTTCAGTTGAAAATAGCAAATCTTCTAACTATGCTTGAGAGAGAAATCTAAGATGAGGTGTATGGAAGAAATCCTGCCTCCAAGGTTTATCAACACAGGGAAGGGTTCAAATAATCATGTACATGGTCATCGACATTAAAACAATATATTCATGAAAGATTCATTTATCCCTGAATACCACTAATGAAAAAGATCACTGTACCAAAAATTAAGTAAATTAGTGGCATCTTAAAAATCACATATTGGAATTCTATTGAATTTTACAAGAGAAACATTTTAAAGTATGATCATCTATTCAAAGTACCTACCATATACTAAAATAAAACAATGAAATCTTTTTCGCATCAAAGTTTAGAGGCACAATTAATAGAAGTTATTGCTGAGAATGTGAATTCACAAAGACAATGCATGGTATGAATTCTAATATAAGTAAGTGTGCAGTTAGGCTGTCTCAGCTACTAGAATTCTAGCCTCCTAGGGACATCTTTGAATATTGTGAGATTTGAATTTTGCTTGATAAACAAAATTTTAAATGAGCCTTACTGTTACCATAGTCTCTTAGCATTTATGCATGTTCAGGTGGGAAAAGCATGGAAGCAGTATCTAGATAGATTGAGATCAGTGCTTATTTCAATGTCTTTTCCAGGATTCTGCAGAATTTGATTTGTTGTTTGAAAATGCTTTCGACCAGTGGGTAGCCAGCACAGCCTCAGAGAAGTGCACCTTCTTCCAGATCCTTCACCACACCTGCCAGAGGTACCTCACAGACAGGAAGCCAGAGTTTATTAACTGCCAATCCAAAATTATGGGAGGTGAGTGGACCCTGCTATGACATCAGTCACTGCATTTCCTGAGACTCACTTTTATACAAAAAGTTGAATGTTCTCTAACATAATTTAAAACAAAAGGTCATAACTAGGCATCATTAGAAACATTGTAGGGAGTTAGTTGTGTGCAGAGTCTAGACGCCATGGCATGTTTTCACTCTTATGCAAAAGGCGGGTATTTTTAAATAAGTAATCACTTATTAAGATTATTTGTCCAATGGGGGCAATTTTGTCTCTTTATTAGAAAAGTCTTTCAGTTGGGTATCTTTGTCACTGTAAATCACTGTTCTCTGGGTGGCTTTTTCCTAATATTTATAGAGATATTTTATAAATACTAATAGGAAAACAACAAATATTGTCCCTTTTTTCAGATAACTGGCAATCTCAAGTTTATTCCTTAAGTGATGCGCAGAGATCAGTTAGAATGAATGTGATAAGCCAGCATAATGTGGTATGTGCCAGCACAGGCAATATAGTAGTGTTTTCACATTTAGAAAATCTATAAACCTGTGAGTAGGCAAATTTTTTATACCATGGGTTTTTTTCATTGACCTATTTTCTTATTTTTAAATACATTTATTAAATGTACCAACTTTGCCTTCATCAAGTTGTATATCAAGGTTACATTAGAAACAGTGTGTCTTCTCCTTGGGCTGCATACGTCTTCTATATTAATATGAAGTAGAATACAGTATTCTATCCCAGGATCTTATGTGCACACTTGCTTTGCCACTTGTTTGCTAGATTTTGTATGGAGAACATACTGTCCAATGTTTCATGATTGTTTATAAAATTATTTTACATTTTGAGAACTCTGAAAGGTTTTTCCAGGCTCAGATGCAGTCTTTTATTATAGCTTCTTGATTTAGTCCCAGAAAAACAGGTTAATAATGGTGCATATTTTCTTTAAAGTGACCAGTTCCTATGGTAGAAGAGTGGAAAACAGATGTATAAAAGAAATAAAATATGAAAGAGTGAGTTATTTGGAACATATAATGAGATGTAGCTTTCTATCATGCCTGTACCACCACTGACTATCTGATGAACCTTACTTTGCCACTTCAGTTTGAACAAGTTGGTAAAGATTTGAAAGACACCACATGTAAGAGCCCTGATGTTTCTTTCCAGGGAATTGAAAGTTATTCTGAAACTCAGCTTTTCCTCATGCCTTATTAGATGGAGGTTTCCTCTTCTAGTCTAATAATAAATTACTTTTTTGATCTTAAGTTCCTCCTGAAAAGCAATATTTCTCATTGTCAGTGTGATATGGGCTGGGGAGATAGCTTAGTAGAATAAGCACTTGCCTGGTAAGTGCAGAGTCCTGAGTTCAATCCCTGGTACCACTCCTCCCACCAAAAAAAGCTTAAAACATGTCAGTGTCGCCAGTATTTTATGTGGATCGCAACTCTAAAAATTCTGGGCCATTTATAGCTTTGATGTTTTTACTGTTCTTGGTAAATGACCTTCCCTGAGCATTCCACTTCATGGTCCATGCTAGGAGCAGAGGGGCTACCAGCCAACCCAGCCCCATAGCAATTCTAGTACTTCTAACATGTTCTTCATTCATGTTCTTGGAACTCCTCAGCCCTTCCCACAAGTCACACTTGGCTGTTTCTGTGAGTCATGGACCCAGTTCTTCAGAGCTTTCCGTTGCCTAATGACCCTCAAATAAGGCATAGCTTAGATAAGAACCCATATTAGATTACTGGTATATCTGGATAAGCTAACAGTTGCTTTCCTATAGCTAGAAAAAGGATACATTAATCAGATAAAGTATCAGAATTTCCTTTCGCTATTGTGATTAGTTTTCTTGTTTCTCTTTTTTGTTTTTTATCTTCTTTCCAAGAGGCAACATAGGGAGGTTAGAGGAAACGATATCTATAGTCTCTTTTAGGTCAATCATTTTGAGTATACAAGATTATTTAGTATTTTATTCTGTAGATTCATTGCTTCTTAACTTAAGGAGCTAAGTAAAGGCCTTAGTACAGTTAAATATAAACTTTCCCTGAATTCCTAAGGAAGACAAAAGCAAGCTTGTAGTGATCCTATTGCAGTTTATGGACAGCACATGTCTAACAAATGTCACTGTCTTATTTAAATAGCTGCTTAGCTTGACAACAGTTGTACTAATCAATTGTTATGAATGACACACTAATGGATGGTTATGCTGATGACTCTTCATTTTTCCAGATATTCCAATTCTGACACTTAAAAACAATGTGTTTGGGGGATCACTAGATTCTGACCCCCTCAAATTGTCCATCTACAACAGATGAAGTCCATTTCTAAGTTCCCAGAATCATTTGGTCTCTGTTACACTGGGACCATAAATTCTAGATACAAATCATACTGTAAAATATCATGCACCCATGTCAGTATGCTGCCCCCCACCATATCCTTTACAAATATTATCTTAGTTTTTAAAGCCGCCTTTGGGATAATAATTTATTATCTCCATTCTACAGAGAAGGAAGAAGCAGGATCAGAGAGATGATTAAATATCTTGCTGGGGGCTACATCGCTAGTTATTGGAGATAAGACTCCACCAACAAGTTCAGTCGGCTGGAAGGCACCTATTAAAGTCATACTGAGTGGCAGGCTCCAGGAAACACCATTATAGTGTCTTCAAATAAATAGTGCCCACCGTAGTTGTTCAGGAACTGTTAGAAATAGTTTAGCTAGCACATTACTGGTTTAAAGGAGAGGACTAGTGATAATTGGGCAGTTTTAAATATTTGTCTTGTTTTATCTTAGGTGTATAATTTAAACAATAACTTTTATTTTTCTTTGTCCTAAGAACCATAGAGTCACCAAGGACCTTTAATTTTCTTTTTTGGGGGGAGAGTCTACAGGATGTTCAGGGTCTCATTACTAGATGGGACTGGTAGTAATCACCTGTTTACAGCCCCCCAAGAGTTGGGATTAGAGGCGTGCCACCACGAGCAGTCTCAATTGCTATCTCAGGGCATGAGGGGCAGGGCTGGCACAGCAGGCCTGGAGATCTAACCCCTGGCCCCTGAGCCTGCTTGCAGGCACTTTACTCCTCCGAGCTATTTGGCTGGCCCTTACAAAGAGCTATAAAGTCACCTCACCTTTTCTTTTTGTTTTTATTCCTTATAACTTCAGTATATTACACAGATGAAAACATAGGAAAGGTTATGCAGTCCTGGCCACCCACAGGGCCTCTCAGATGCTTTGGGTACGATCTAGCCTTGTCACTAGGAATATAAGCCCAGCAATTTTGGGTGACTTTGTCAAAAGATTAAAGGACCAGAAGCAAATCTATCTTTCTTCTACTGAACAACATTTTTTTTTTTTTAATTTTAGTATATGATCTACCAGGTCTCACAACACAGATCTGACTCACAGTCATCTTCTAGGCATGCACCACCATGCCTTGTCTTAGTTGTTGTCTCAGCAACCCCCAGGGGTGGGGCTAGCACAGCACCTCAGGGATCAAACCCTAGTCACTGCATGGGCCTTAGCAGGAGCTGTAATCTGCTGAGCTATCTGAGCAGCCCTGGACAACATTTTTGGTTAATAACAATTCAACATAAGATTCTTTGCTGGGGTGTGTGTGTGTGTGTGTGTGTGTGTGAAACATCTTTTGATTCTTTTCCTTAAGCACCATTTGTGATATCCATGATTTCTAAAGGACATTTCTCCAAGCTGAAAGGGGTTGTAACTTTTGACCAGCAATTGGAGATACTCTCCAGGGATACTACATAAAGGGCATCAACAGACACCAGGCATTTTTATCTTGGGTAGGTGGAATACTCTTAAATCTGGAGGAGAAAAAGCCAAAGAAACTATTAAATACACATGGGCCAAATGATATCCACAGTATAGCTATGAATCCAGTCAAAATGATTTTCACCAAGTAAACGGTAATAACTTTAACAAAGATGATAAAGGTAGGGTCTGAGAATTTCAGTATTGTACTATCATTCATTCAATATCTAGTGTTTTGAACAGCTATTGAAGGATCTAGAATGATCATTAGAAGGATCTAGAATGTCATAACATTTTAAGGTTTGCAATTATGAAAAGACTAGTTAGAACTTCTCATAGGTCCATTAGCAGAGATCTCTTAAATTTGGGGTTTAAACTCCTTTTTATCTTCTATAGCCACTGAGTATTTTCTCAAATAAATCAGCAAATTCTATTATTACTGGGGCACATGAATTGCTGGACCTATGGAAAACACTGAGTACTTTCTGGTTTGCAAGTAGGGCCACTGGCTGGATAATTACTGACCCATCTGCACGAGAATCTATTAAATGTTTAACAAGCTTTGTCCTTATATTAGCAGTTCACATGGATTATTTCAGGCTGAGAGGCAAAGACCCATGACTGCTTCAATCTGAAACTTGCTCTGACGCCATCATGAATGCTTTCTTTTTCCTTCTCCACTAACTTTGGATATTTTTTGCTTAAAATGTCCCTTCTCTCTGTCTGGATCCAGGGAAGCATACCTTTTTCCCCCGTATGCTGACTGGCCTTCGTTTCTGTAGGCTGCTAGTATCACTGTTATCATTTGCCCTCTATAATTCCATTCTGTATCCTTTCTACTGTAAAACACCTCAAGCAAGACCAATTCACTCCTGCAAACCCTTGTAACTTCTGCTGCTTGTTTCACATACCTAGGACCCAGTTGAGGAACTTTTTTTGTTTTAAGGCCTCCTTCAAGCAGCCCCACTGAAAGAACTTGAGGGCAATATCCCCAGTAGTGAATTTCCTAACATAGGATTAGACAGATAGAGAAAGCATCTTGGAGGATAATCAGCTCTGCTCAAGAAATGTGAAGATAGCTTCTCTTGTAACGAGGCAGGAAACAAGAAGACTCAGTTCACCTGGGCTGTATGAGGTGGATAGTGAAGGCCTTACTATGTCTTGCCAGACAAAATCTGCTGGACCCCAGTAAAAGACATCTAAACATAACCAAGTGTATTTGCTGTAGGTTTTACCTGTATGACTACCTGGGTTTAGATATCTTCTAGGAAACAACAAATTTTCTGAGAGACTAGAACATATACAATCAAAACATGAGTATTCAAGCTAACAGGCAAATTTGTAAGCTCGATTTTAGGCATAGTAAAAACCTACATATATGCTATGATATTTAGTGTTTAATTTTTTTTTTATTTGGTGAAAAAGCAAAACAACATGTAAAACAATTGGACTATAATGTAGTGAAAAATTTACTCTAGAGATTTGTCAAAAGAAAATTGGAGACTGTTCTCAATGTCTCCATATATAATTGACCTGATATTTGCCTCACTTGGACCTGTTCTCTAGTTTCACTTGGCCCTGACTGTTTAACTAAGTACATACAACAAAGGATCCAAATTATCAAGCTGATGTTGATGAGGTCTAACTATGAGCGCCTCATACCTCCTGGACAATTTTAGTTATGAAGATTTAATAATCAAAGAATTGATTTCCAGATAGAACCAGTGGAGAATGTAACAGGTAAACTAAATATTGGGCTGTAACTATGGAAAAAAATTGGTTTTCCTTATGCTTCCAGTTATCTACTCTAAGGAATGTGCTCTTGCCCTCATTTCAAGGCTGATTAGTAAAGAGTAACTGAGTAATGATCTTACCCCACTCCGTAATCTAAATCTTGTAAATATACCCAGATTAAGATGTATCTTGTGAAAACAGCTTACTCAACAAACCCCTGTATGGCCAAGTTGCCTAGTTGCACATGTCCTAAACTGTGAAAGAACCCTTAATCATGTGACTTTTCTTTTAAAATCTCTTTGCTTCCCAGGTTAGGGGTTGATCAGTCTGCTCCTGGTGAGAAATGACTGGTAGCCCTGAGCTCAGTGATAAAGGCTCATTTTAAATTCTAAATAAATAAATAAATAAATAGGCTATTTCTCCCTATTTTTTTTCTTTTATTTATGTATGTGCTGTAGGGTCTCACTATGCAGTTTGGACTCATAGTGATCCTCCTATTCTTGGTTGCCAGCTTAGCATACCCAGGAGCAGGCCAGTGCTCTATGCAGGACAGGGGATTTAACCTTTTTCCCTACCCTTGCGAAAGCAGGTGCTTAGTCCACTGAGCTATCTTGTTAGCCCTCATTTCTCTTATCTGAATAAATATGACTGTATTAAGACTGAAAATTATGTGAAACCAAAAAAGAAAGATTATTATGGAAATATCACCAACCCCATGTAGTTCTACTGTTATACTTTTTGATGTTGTATATCCTATGTTATTATGTGTCTTTTTATTTTGGGGACGATCAGGTAAATAAAAATAAAACACACGCTTTGGCATGTTTGAAATTATTTTTTCTTCAGAATGGTATCTCCCTACTTCCTGCTATGGCTTGTTTGTTTATTTATTTATTTATTTATTTATTTATTTATTTATTGGAACCAGGGATTGAACTCAGGCCTTTACACTTGCCAGGCAAGGGCTTATTCTACTGAGCTGTCTCCCTAGCCCCCCTACTATTGTTTAGAACAAAATTTATCCCTTTCCTCGGGAGTTAGGCTACAAGAAGGTGATTAGATCACTAGGGCTGTGGTTTCACTCATGGATTGATCCACTGACCCAGATCCCAATTTCATGGCCTTATTCGAAGGCCATGGAAATTTAGAAGATGGAGCTTAGATGAAAGCAGTGCTTCCTAGGTGGCATGACCTTGAGAATATGTCTTACTGACTCTTTCCCTCAGACTCTGCCTCTGTCTGCTTCCTGAATCTTCCTTGCTGTCTCTGTTCCCCACCTGCCATGAACAGAGCATCTCTTCTCCACTGTGCCTTTTAACCAGGGTGCTTCCACCTTGGAGCTGTTAACTGTGAACTTAAACCATGATCAAAAATAAACCTTGGTGAAGGCTAACACACCTCTATAGGACTATTGGTAAAACTGAGCTTTTCTATTGCAAATTCAAAATCCAGAGAAGAAAATAAGAAAGTCTTCAGGGCTAATCAAAGAGTCTCTTATGCTGAAAAAGACAGTATGCTCTAATGAAGTCTACAGGGAGAAATCCTGGCTTCATCTCATGCCTCTGACAGCATCTTTGTGGCTGTCTCTCTTCCTTGGATTGTTAGAGGGTCCGTCAGTTAAGCGGAGTCTTCAAGGTCATTTCTAACGTCTCCACCTTGTGTTTTAGTTCACTAAGTATGCCATCTTTCAAAAATTCAAAGACATCGAATAGTTTTCTGGGTCCTTAAACTGCTGAGCAATTTGAGATTGATGACAGATGTGTGGAACAAGTTTTAGCTGCTGAAGTGTGGTATGGCACCATGGACCACTTCTTGAAAGCAAAGTGTCAAG
Source organism: Myocastor coypus (assembly GCA_004027025.1). Lineage (NCBI taxonomy): Eukaryota > Metazoa > Chordata > Mammalia > Rodentia > Myocastoridae > Myocastor > Myocastor coypus. The sequence goes on from PVJA010030732.1 coordinate 13,008, forward strand.
TTCCCATTGATCAGATGTACTTCTTTTGATAGTATACTTTTAATTGTCTGTATTTATCTTAGTGACATTTCTCTTGTTGCTGGGATAAAATATCTGACAACCAGAATTAGGGAGAAAAATAGTAACAACAATAATTAATAAGCCCACAGTTTTGGGAGGTTTCAGCCCATACTTAGCTGACTCCAAGACAGAGTGGCACACGGCAAAGGGCAGCCATTCATGGTGACAGAAAAAAAAAAAGAAATCAAAAGGGAGGAGCAGGCACTGTGGCTGCTGGCCAGCTTCTCTTCTTTCCCCATATTTTACTGCAGATTACTTACCCCAAGGCAGGTGTAGTACAACCATAATCCACACATTGCATCATGAATTATAAACTCCAGAAGCTACTCCATGACTGCATGACACTTTGGGGGACCAGTGGACATAAAGCATCACAATGTTATATTTGCGATACCACATTATTTTATTCTTCAACCTTAGACTCCAGACTTGCCTTTGGCCAGTTCATTTCAAAGAAACAAGGTCTGCTTCCAAAAGAGCATCACTTTAGATACTGGGCATTTCATATTTAATCAAGATCCCAAGGGAGATTTTGTTGTTGTACACATTTCATTACCCTTTGTCAAACATGAACGACTCCTATATGACTCTCACATTGTCAATTTATTTGTGCTGCCCTTTTGTAGTGACTACTGTTGACCTATTATTTCTATGCATAATGCAGTTTGAGGATCCTTTACCAGAAATGTTAGAATAAGAAGTTTTTTGACTTTAATTCCTAAATTTTATAAGTATTTGCACGTACATAATGAGATGTCTTGGACATGAAAGCCAAGTTAAAGCACAAAATTCATTTACTTTTCAAATGTACCTTACACACAGAACTTAAAGTTGTTTTTATCCAATATTTTTAATGATTTTGTATATGAAATAAATTTTGTGCATTGGAGCTGAAAGGCCTAGGGGAGCCTTCTTTTGCCTTGGAGATTCTAAACAAACTATGTGTATGCCTGTTTTGACTGCAACACCACAGATGAAGTCAAGTGGGGTGTCATTCACTTGTTGTATAATGTCATCACTTAAAATGGTTCAGATTCTGAAGGATTTTAGATTATAGATCTCCAGATAAGGGATATTCAACTTGTGCTCCAGCCTTATAGGAGCCTTTAAAGGTTTGAAACTCACAATGCTAATTCTTTGCAAACTGACTTTTTTTGTTTTTGTTTGTTTGATTTTGGTCAGTTCTCAATATAAACTACTTGCAGGGAGAAAAATAGGGTCTTCTTCACGGTGAGAAACTGAAGCACATGCTAAAATTCTGCGTGAGTGCTAAGCCCAAATTACCTGGCTAACTCATTCAGTAACCTCTTAATCTTTTGCCTATTTTGCAAGTGGCATCCTTTAGTGGATCCCCTCACTCATTTCTAAAACCCAGTTTTGCACATTTCCTCTTAGGTACAACCAAGCATTTATTGATCACTTGCCACACATTGGCTCTATCTGTAGAAACCCACACACCAGCACCTTTGCTGATGTAATTTCTTTGGTGGACATCGCAATGTAAACAGTGTAACACATTTCCTTAGGACAAAGTAGTGATTTAGCTACTTTTGTAAAGACAACTAGCATCTTAAAGATAGACAGGGGCAGGAACAAACAAGCCCTTTCTCATTTGGACAGTTAATCTACTCAGTTTTACTTTAATGTTATCTATATACAGAATTGGGAATGTGGTAGTTTGCTTTTCCATGAAGTAGGCTATTTAAAGTGCTATAGGTTTTCAGTGGCAGCAAAGGGTATTTCACAAGGACTACCCTTTTATACATAGTTGTGCAGATGATACTATAAAGCCCACACTTCACAGCGCTATTAGAATTCTGGGGACACAAATGTCTCTGATGTTTCCTTCAGCCCAGGCTGGCCCTTGTTTGCCCCTGCTCACTGGTATGCGAGGAAGGTTTACCCTGGATTCCCTGGGGTGGATAGGATCTAAAGATTCAATCACAGTGTGACTTCCTATTTTATTTTTCTTCCAACAATACAAGGTCATCCCTTAGTGAGATGTTCAGATGTCACCTTGTGATTGTCCCAGGCATGGGTAACATGAAGTGAGAGAAAAAATTTGATTTCTAACAGGGTTCTTAAGGAGGAAAGGAGTGATTGATACTGTCATTCTTAATTGCAATTTATTAATATAGTGCTTTAAGGGAACCTACATTATTTTCCATAACTATTTTATATCTTCCTTTTGTTTTAATGATGTATTTGCCAGTAAAAAGGCTTTATGGGAAATAGACCTCATGTTCTTCTATATTCTCTGAGTAGGAACACATTAACACAAATTGCTTACTTCTCAAGAATAAAGTCATACTTAATTGTGTTCCTAATAACCAATTTCTGCATATTTTGGCACACATAGTCTTTCTTGGTATCTCTGTCTTTCTCTCTTGCATACATATATCATCATAATTTATAGAAAGAGTTATTTTGAAACCACCATTTTATTGCTTCTTTATGCCTGTGTGGCAACACATCAACAGAGGGAAGGTTTCTTAGCTGTTTCACTGTTATGAAAAAACAGTGAAATGTTCTTTACAATTCTTTAAATTAAGAGCAGTATGTATTACTCCAGTGACTATTTTTGTTGCCCTTATAAACAACAACAACAAAATTAGAAACCTCAGTTACCCTCCAACTTGGTACAAAGGAAGAAAGTACTTCATAGGTAGTGTGCCCCAAATCCACAGCTATAAAGAAACAGAGCTGATAAGTCAGTCCAGATTTTTCACTTATTCTCTATCCACTAAGTAGAGAATTTGCCTTCCTAGTCCCTTTAGTAGGCACAAGTTATACTTTCTTTATATGTGTTGATTCAGCTGAGCAAAAGGGGAGTAACACTAGTTTAATAAGTTCTTTGTGAGACTTGTTTAAAATTACATTTCAATTTTTAATTTATTAATTTTATTGTGAAAGAAATAACAATGAGACAGTTTCAAAACAGATTAGTAGGACAGTTACAATTACTAATACATTGCATATTGTTGTCTTCATAGTAGTTATTCAGAGAACAAGATACAGGCATGATATCTTTTCTAAATACTACTAGTACAACACTTTCTTCTCATTGAAGTAAGAGAAAGTAGCTGTATATGTAGTCCAATCATCCATAATAGTAGTGGGTTATCAGCAGAACTGACAATGTCAGAATCTGTTGACTTGAGCCTTTTACAGCTCAACATATTAATATGGCTTTACTTTTTATACCTGGTGGTTAGATTTTTCTGCTGGCAATAGATAGATGATAGATAGATAGATAGATAGATAGATAGATAGATAGATAGACAGAATGAATTACATCTCAAAATTCATAAAGGACATGTAATTATATTAATGATTAAACACAGAACAGTTTTTTCTTCCACACCTCTATCTTCTCTATGGAAGTCAGTACATTTTTTATTAGACAGTATATTTCATGTAAGGCTTGTTTTTTAGGACTAAAATTGTAGCTCAGTAGTAATTTGTTTGTTGTGCATATACAATGTTCTATATTCAGTCTCTGGACTATTAAAGAAAGGAGAGGAAAGATGAAAATAATTTACTTTATAGAAACCTTTTGGGAAAAGGAGGAAATTAAGAATAAAATAATTCATCAGTAATATAATAGTAAAACTATCTAGAATAGTAAAATATGTGCACAGTGACACATGTTTCTAATTCCTGGGCTTGGGAGGCCTAGGCAGGAGGATAATGAGTTGCAAGCCAAAGTTATATAGTGAGTTCCAGGCCAGCCTGGATGACATAGTGAGATCATGTCTCAAAAAAAAAAAAAAAAAAAAAAAATCTAATTAGGAAAGCCTAATTTGTGGGAATGTTTTGCTTTTATTACTTCATTCCCAACAATCCAGGATGCTATGTTTATTTTACCATATAGCCTACTGATAAAATAATCTGAATTATTTGACCACTATTAGGATCATGCTGTTGTAGCAAAAAACTGTCAGATATTTTTATACTTTTTAACTTGAAATGACACTTTTGTTCACATTTGGTAGGTATGAGCTTTTTCATATTTTCCAATTCAGTCATTCAATTTCATCTTATTCCCACATGATGAATAAAAGATAAATGCTTTTAAGTGGAAATACACTGAAGCAACCAAGGATTACTTGTTTAGATTCTATCCAGTTCTGTGCATGGCGTAAATGACTAGTAACTAGCGGAAAACTGGGTCACAGATGTAGGGTTTTTTTTTTTTTTTTTTTTCATTTTACTGTTTATTGGCTGTGATCTACACTGAAATGCTTGCTGTGAAACAGCTGGTGGGGTATGGCTAGTCAACTTGTTCCAGACATGACTCCATGCGTTCATTTCTTTTGAATCATTTTTTATTAAGATCCTGAATCAAGGCTACATAATGGTACTTCCAAAAATATAATTTATTGGCTTGACAAGGATATGAATATGCATTTTCTAGTCCATGCTTAAACAATCTGCAATAGTAGGAGCCACTCCTGCCTTCAGAATAAAATGAACGGCTTCGTACAATGAAGACAATGCAGACTGGTTTTACTTATTCCGGCCATATAATGCCTCTGATAGTATCACTCTGTGACTTTCTCTAAGCTGTTTATAATCACCCTTCCTGTGCTTATATTGTGCACAGCACACACAGCTTAAAAATATACTATGAAAATTAAAGTAAATTATTACATAGTAAATGAAGTGGGTTAAATATTTTAAACAGAAAATAGCTGTGTGCACTTAAATATTCTATTTTTAAAATGGAAATTATAATATGAACATTTATAATATTACATAATTTATTCCAGGATAATTACCAAAGTCTTCTTTTATGAAGAAGCAAGAAATATTCTTGGACTTTCCTAGTCCATGTCTGTCTTAAGAATTGAAAATAGTTTCTTTTATCCAAGAGGGCATAAGCTGAGCTGGATTCTAGACATTTCAGATGTCTAAGATGCTGAGTTATTTGTTATGGTTTTCTAGAATGCTGAATGTGTTGCATTTTATGTTTGACACTTATAGAGTGCATATGTGCTGACTTACCTAAGCAGCAGCAATGTTCAAAATATATCAAGGGATATAATGCCAGAGTTCAGAGCACATAATTCAAACATTCTGCTAGGAAAGGCCTAACGATTGATTCCTGAACTTTACAAGAAAAGGGAAGTGCACTTTTCCCACAGGCATGTCTGCAGTTTAAAAGACAGCTTTGACTTTCAGCTCTTGCCACACTACCAAATATGGAGATATAGGAATCAGATGTAAAACTCTTCAATATTAGAAGATATGTAGTGGAGGTTCTAAAACAAACATAAAACATTCCTACGGTTTGAAATGGATAGACAAATACAGGTTTTTTTTTTTGTTTGTTTGTTTGTTTTTGGGTTTTTTTGTCTTTTTTGAGACAGGGTCTCACTATGCAGTTCAGGCTGGCCTTGAGCTCACTTTCATAGCCCAGGCTGGTCTTGAACTCGCACCAATCCTCCTGCCTCAGCCTCCCGAGTGCTGGGATTACAGGCATGCGCCACCATGCCCAGCTACAAATACAGGTTTTAAAAAGTTGTAGAGGCCTAAATTTGCTAGCCCATTTTCCAAGGAAAAACGTGTTTAAAATCTAGATCTATAATCACTATAATAACTTAAAAAAATAGCACTAACAACTACAACATGCATGATCTCGGATAAAAAATGCAACTTCTTAAATTAGAAATCTTATATTTATGAAAATTTTACTTCACTGTCCTTGTTTTTCTTATTTCACTTAGGCCAATAATCATTTTACCACTAGTTAGCTAATAGTTAAAGGCTTCTATCCTACTGTAGCATAAAAACCAAAACTAAAAATTGCATGAAATTTCAGTGAAAATAAATTGTAAATTCTCCAGAATATAACTGAATAAGGGTATTTAATGATTCAAAAAGTTTATTCCTGCTTTTATGGAACTCATTCAGAACACTTTCTGGACAACAGATCTGATTACAGTCTTCAGGGTTAAAATAACATGATTGTATGTATTCCTTAGCTAAAATAGGGATCTAAAACTTGAACATGCTACTTGAAAAATTACACAGGAATGTCAGGTTTCTAAAACTTTCAGTAGGCTGGCGAAATAGTTTAGCAGTTTAAAGCACCTGCAAGTAGGGACAGTGGGTGCAAACCCCAGGCCTGCCCTTGGGGTGCGCTGAGATGGCAATTGGTGTGGTGATGCATGCCTATAATCCCAGCTCTTGGGAGGCTGTAAACAGGCAGATCACTATGAGTCTGATCCAGCAGTGAGACCCCGAACACACTGTAGACCCTTCCTCCCGCCAAAAAAAAAAAGTTTTGGTGAAAGGATGCATGCATGAAATGACTCCCCCAACCCCGTCTTCATTGTTTCTGGAAATTATAGTGAGGCTGAATCATTAAATTTAGCATAGGTAGTTGTTTAAAATTCAGGTAGTGATACTTTTAAATTTATAAAGCTGCATATTTCCTATCCTTTTACCTGGAATATATCTACCCAAAATTAGATTCATTGCAAGAAGCAATACTAGTAAGGTTGCAAGATTTGACTAATAAAACTAAAATAGATATTACACAGAATATGTTTAGACTAAAAGTTTCTAAAAGTTTACATTAAAAAGTCATCAAATAGGTTTTCTGGAATGCAACTGTTGCAGGATGCATTTTTATCTGGCAACCTTTGTGAGCATCCATTCTCTCAGGTTGTAGCCAGCCATAAAAAATATAGAGAATAAAATTAGCTTATCATTATACAGATATGGCTTACAATGGCCAAATAATTATAGTATTTCCAAGAGATTTTGACATGAACATCTGAAATGAAAAATTGATCAGTCATTTGAAAATGAAAACAGATATGGAAACTTTCAGAAAGGCTACTAAAACAGGTACATCCAACTTTCAGTATTGTTATGGTTTATGTCTAGTTGTCCCCCAAAGCCTCATGCAATCATGGGGCATGGCTTCTATAGATTGAGACTTGATTCGTGATCCCTGGGATTGTGTTACAGTACTGATGGGATTATCGGTCTGAGTAAGGCTGAGACTTCGGGTGTGGTCTAGGGTGGATATCCTAAGGCGGAGAGCCTGAATGTAATATAAAGAGCGACAGAGAGACAGACTAGAGCTGTTGCTGCTGCTCTGCTGTCTGATTGATTGGCTGCCTCTGCCACCATTTTGCTGCTGTTCTGCCGCCATGAACTGGATGCTCTCCACCCTACTCCACCTTGAGCCAGCCGAATATGGACTGAAACCTCTATGAACTGTGAGCTAAATAAACAGTTCCTTCCTTCATTTTGAGTGTCAGGTATTTATCCCAGCAACAAGCAAAAAGTAACTAAGACAAGTATTAATGTCTTATTCTTACTATATATGTGAAACAATGCCACAAAACTCAAATTATTATTAGTGGGACTATAAGAATTCAACTAATGCAATTTATAACTGGATGTCAGATTCCTGATGAATTTTACACTGAGAAAAAAGTTCAAATCTAAATAGCCGGGCATGGTGGTGCATGCCTGTAATCCCAGCACTTGGGAGGCTGAGGCAGGAGGATCAGTGTGAGTTCGAGACCAGCCTGGGCTACAAAAGTGAGCTCAAGGACAGCCTGAACTGCACACTGAGACCCTGTCTCAAAAAGACAAAAAAAAAAAAGTTCAAATCTAAACCTGAATATCTGGTTTGATGTTTGAAGGAACTGTTTTATTGTCAAAACAATAGGCAGTTACTGTAGCCCTTAATAATACCTTCCAATAAGATAAAGCCCTTTGACCACACAGGAAAAGTAAGAAGCTTAATATCTAAAGAGCTCAGGATAAAGAAATCTAACAGGAAGGTACTACTTTAAAATTTGTGGGTTCCTCTTAGACTAGTCTGACAGGGTTCTTGGTGCAGTGACTGGCCTCTCAGGACCCCTTGCCATGCATCATTGCTTGCCTGAAGCGAAGCATGAGTTCACCTTCACCTGTAGCACTGTTGTCTGAGTTGCACTGTTGCCTATTTCTTACTGGCAAGTAAGAGGCTCACACTCATGGAAGGTTATCCTGACTTCACCTTTTTTTGATCAGTTAGGTTTATTAGTGTACCCTAGGTTGATATAACATTCATCATAGGGAATGTACACCTGTACATGACACAACCCAGTGCTTTCTCTTTCCCCATTCTCCTGTCCTCCCTTCAAGTCCTCCTTCCCTTCTTTGTTTACAAAAGTATTGTTTCCAGTTTTCCTTCTTTTCTTGTCATGTTTTTTCTCCCATCTTTCCTTCCCTCTCTCCCATTTCTCACACCTCTTTCCATTAGAACATTTTCTTCCTATCATATCACAATATGTATCATACATTCTTGTCTATGCACCTTAAATTTTTCATACCAGAACTACAATGTGGTATGAATATATATGTGTCCCGTATATATCAATTGAAACTATGTCCTCAAAGTGCACTCATTTAGCTAAAAATGTCTCAAACTTCCTATTCTTTATAACTGATATGTACTCTTTATCTATTCAACAGTTGATGGATACTTTTTTCTTTTTTGTCTTTTTTTGAGACAGGGTCTCGCTATGCAGGTCAGGCTGGCCTACAGCTCACTTTGGTAGCCCAGGCTGGTCTTGAACTCGCACCGATCCTCCTGCCTCAGCCTCCCAAGTGCTGGTATTACAGGCATGCAACACCACGCCCAGCTCTGATGGATATTTTGACTGTCCCAAGATTTGGTCACTACAAACTATTTCTACAAACATGAATGTACATATACCTCTTTGGCATAATGCTTTTAACTCTCTCAGAAAGATAGGAAGAAGGGAGAATACCTCTATCAAATAGAACTGCTAGTTATAGTTATTGGAGGCATCTCCTCATTGATTTACACAGTAGTTGAACCAGTCTGTCTTCCTAACAGTGAAGAAGGGTCCTATTACCCTACTATGCTGTCATCACTGATTATTGGTTATTTTTTATAGTAATCATTCTTTCTGGGCCAAGAAGGAATCTCAGTACTTTAACCTGTATTTATTGAATGAACAATGATGTTAAACATTTTCTCATACTAAAGGTATTTACACTTAATAAATATATTCATATTTGTGTGTAATTTTTACTTTCTCATCTTCAAAGTGTCTATTTTAGACACTCATTTTCATATTTAGTTTTAATTTTGGGGGGGGTCTGATTTTCTTGGGTGCTTTATATATTCTAGATTGTAGACGTTTGTCTGGGGAAACACTGGCAATTTTTTTTCCAAAAATGTGGGCTGTCTCTTAATTTTGTTCTTGATCACTCTTGCTGTGCAAAAGATTTATAATAAGATGAGATTTCACTTGTGGGTTCTTTGTGATAGTTGTTGTGTGACTGGCGTTTTGTTCAAAAAGTCATTGCCTAAAACAATGTCTTCAAAAGGTTTTACCTATTTTATCTTACAGTAGATTTAGTGTTTTTGCATTGATATTTAGATAGATCCTTGATCCTTTTCCATTTTAGTCTGGTGCATGATGAAAGATATGGGTCTAGGTTTAGTCTTTGTCCTGTGGAAAACCAGTGTTTTTCCAGCACCATTTATTCAAGAGGCTTTCTTCCAGTTAAGGAGTTTAATACCTTTTTCAAAGATAAAGTACTAAATATGTCTGAAGTTCTTTTTGTATTTTATAATCTGTTCCATTGATCCTCAGGCATGTATTTTCTTTTTTCATACTGCTTTGTTTTTGTAGCATCATGCTGTTTTTATCACAGTAGTTCTGAAGTAGAATTTCAAGTCAGGAATTATGCTGCTCCTGGTCTTGCTTAAAATTTTCTCTGCTTTTCTAGGCCTCTTCCATTTCTAAATGAATTTTAGAATTGTTTTATCTAATTCTATGAGATATACTGTTGGAATTTCGATCTGGATTGCATTAAAGTTTTAAAGTATTACCTTTTCAATATACTGGTGTCTTAGTTACTTTTCACTCATTGCTGGGACAAATACCAGACACTCAAACTCAAGGAAGGAAAGGTTTATTTAGCTCACAGTTTGTGGAGGTTTCAGTCCATATTCAGTCCAAGGCTGAGTGGAGCAAGACAGAGAGCATCCAGTTCATGGCAGTGGAACAGCAGCAAAATAGTGACAGAGGCAGCCAACCAATCACCGCAGCGGACAGCAACAGCTCTAGTCTGTTTCTCTGTCTCTCTTTATATTCCAATCAGGCTCTCTGCCTTAGGATATCTGCCCTAGACCACACCCACAGTCCCAGCCCTACTCAGACTGATAATTTCATCAGTATTAAAAACACATAATCTCAGGGATCATGGATCAAGTCTCAATCTATAGAAGTCCCTGCCCTACGACTCCATGAGGCTTTGGGAGGACAACTAGACATAAACCGTAACAACTGGTTATTCCTACAAAGAAAAAGGGTTATCAGGGGCTGGAGAGATAGCTCTGTGGCACAAGTGCCTGCCTGGCAAGTGCAAGGTTGTGAGTTTGAACCCCGGTCCCACAAAAAAAAAAGAAAAGAAAAGAAAAAGGGTTATCAGTTCATTTCCTGATATCTTTTTCAGTCTTTCTCAGAGTACTGTAGTTTTTATTGTCTTCATTAGGTTGATTTCTAGATATTTCATTTTTATTGGATGCAATTATAAACTGAATTTGACATTTGAGTGTTGATTTTGTGTCCAATTGTGCTAATGTATTTGGTTATTAAATTTAGAAGCCTTTTATTGAATATTTTGAAATTGTCTATGTACAGTATCATGTCAACTACAAATAATGATAGCTTCACTTCTTCCGTTCCTATCATTACTCCTCTTATTTCTCATTTCTAATTACTCTGGCTATTCTTTCCAGAACTATACTGAATAAGGGTGGTGACACTGGATATCTTTGTCAAATTCCTGATAATAGAGTGAAAAATCTAAGGTTTTGTCCTTTTTGTATGATGTTGGCTGTTGGTTTGTTACAGATTATTTTTATCAGATTAAGATAAAATTATGTTACCATTATCTGTAGAGGTTTTATCATGAATGAGTGTTAAGTTCTGTCAAATGCTTTTCTGTTTCAATTGAGATTGTATGGTTTTATCCTTGGCTCTGTTAATATGGTATATTATATTTATTCATTTGCATATGTTGAAAGTCCTTCCAACCTTAGCATGAATCCTATTGGATTATGGCATATAATCATCTTCATCATTTATTACATTCCATTTGCTAGGATTTTACTGAGAATTTTTGTATCTATGTTCATTAGGGAAAATTGCCTGTAGTTCTACTTCTTGGTTGGGTTCTTTTCTAATTTTGGTATCAAAGAAATGCTAACTTTCAGGCACAAATTTGGGAAGATAGCTTTCCTTTCAATTTCATTAAAAAGACTGAGAAATAGCACTGTTAGATTTTCTCTAAAATTATTTTGAAAGTCAGCAGTGAATCTGTCAGAGCCTGAGCTTTTCTTTATTGGTAGGTTTTTAATTAGACCTTCAATTTCACTTTCACTAGTAGGACTGCTTTCACTGTGCCCAACATAAGTTATATGAGCATTATCACTTAATTGTAGAAATTGCCTAATTACTTCTTTAATTTCATCTATGACCCATCAGTTGTTCAGAATGGTGCTATTTAATTTCCATGTGTTTGGGAAATTTTTTTATTTCTTTTACCTTTTTTTTTTTTTTACCATTGATTTTCAATTTCAGTGCCCTATGGTTTTATGATGTGCACTGGATAATTTTATTTTCTTTCCATTTAATTTAACATATTCTATGATCTTGGATTTGCTCTCTTTTAGAGAACATTCCATGTGAAGCTGAGAGGAATTTTTTATATATTCAGGTGTACTAGTATTTGGCACATATATGTTCCAATGGTTTCCTCTTCCTCTTCAATTGTTCGCTTTACAAGGATATGCTGACTTTCTTTGACCTGTTAACCTATCTTGGCTTGAAGTCCACACTGTATACAAATAAAATAGCTGAACTTCCTGTGCCAGCCCAGCCCAAACCCCACCACTGGGAGCTGAGCCTGCGCACCCGCCGCGGGTAAGCCCCTGCGCCCATCTGCTCCGCCTCTGCGTTCCCGCAACTAACTTCCTGTTCCAGCCCAGCCCACACCCCACCACTGGGAGCTGAGCCCGCACGCACATCGGCTGGGTCAGGATCCTTGGCCTGCCTTCCCTTTCCCAGCCACCCCCCCCGCTTTTTTTTTTTTTTTTTGAACCCCGCCAGCCCAAACTCCAGCACTGAACCCATCAAATAGCCCATTTGGCAACCGTTCCGGTCCACGAGCCTACCAGGACTACTCAATCCCAAAGCTCTACCTCCACCTACACACTACATCCGCCAGGATTCACAAAAGCTAGCAGCCAGAGCCCCAACACAAGAGTCAGGAACCTCTGTAGAAGAACCACCTTGGAGTCTCCAGACCAAACGCCCATAGACACAGCATAACATCACCAAAGTACAGAGGTCGCTTCCATACAAAATGATAACAACAAGGAGTAGGAGGCAATCTCAGGACCCGTGCCCACCCAAACCAAAT